>JANZLP010000001.1:46081275-46093988 GCA_026930925.1 Chelictinia riocourii | reverse complement strand
TCTCTGTTCTGGAGCTACATCCATTTCCTTCTTATACTGATGTGCCCAGGAACATATAATGAAAGCAGTGGTAAAATAGGTGGCCCGTTAAATTTCAGCTCACGTCCTGATGGAGATCAAAAGCGAAGGGGAGAGGGAAGCAGAGTGCCTTGTGCGGCTCCTTAGCTCCGTGTATTGTTAGAAACTTATGGGGCCGGGGGTGGGGGGGGCAGGGGGGAGGATTCCCAGAAACGACCTTTGTGGATCCAGCTCCAACACCCACACCAAAAGTTGGAGATCTGTATTTTCCAGCACTACCATCTGCTCCCCGGTGCTGCCCAGGAGCACGCTTACTGTTACGCCTCAGAGGAAACAAACAAAAGGTGTGCTTGCCAAGTCGGTGCTGAACCTGTCTGTTCATGGGCTTTTAGGTGGAGCGTAAGTATAGAGCAGTTTCTTTATCCTAAAGGTTCACTGTCTTCCGTTGGCTCAGTTCAGACTCTTAGATAATTTCCTGCCCTTAAAAAAGGTCTCCAAACATGGCAGATGCCAGGTCCTGGGGTTTTTTTTTGTTTTTATTTTTGGCTGGGTTTTAATTTTTTTTTAATTTTTTTTTCTTTTTCCTTGAACTAGTTATGCATGGATATATCAGTTTGGGATCATAGTAAAGTTTCATTTTTTTATTGTGCAAGTGTTCCCTCTCATTACTGAAAATACTTCTTTTCCTAAATTACAGTCTGAGCAGCAAGAGGTTAGCTCTCTGCCTCTGGATGGGTTCAGTGGTAGGCTGAGACCCCAAGCTGACTGCAGTGCGAACAAAATAGAAACCAACTAAGCTAAAAGTTATAATGGGCTTTGATTCTTACTGCTGTTTGAGATCAGTAGAGATCCCAGGTCAGAGAAGGCAAGGAGCAGGAGTGAGAGTAGCTGGAAGAAGCTACTCATACAGAAAAGTGCTCTTGATTATATGTGTGATTTGTAAGCACCCAAGAGAGAAAACAGGTCATAAACTGCAGAGAAGGCAGCAATGGGAAAAAAAAATCCTGCTGATATTTAACCAGATTTTTTAATAGAGATTTAATTTCTGAACAGCCACTTGAATCATCCACACCTTTTTTCATTTTTTCTCCCTTTTGTACTAAAACTTTTCTGTTCAGATTGGATTGGATGATAAGTAGACTCTGCACTACGCAGGCTATAGTAGGGTATCTCTGCATTTTATGTTACGCCTCTAGCATTTTCAGTGAAGTGGAGGCAATTTCTCCTTTTTTTTCCCTATCTTGCTTTCTTTCCTCAGGTTAAGTTTTTGTCCTCCCCTGTCAGGGACGTGTTAATCCTGAAGGCATGGAGAGGAGAGAGATCCTGCCATTCAGAATATAGATATTTGCTTTGTTCATCCCCCCAGCCTGTTAGGCAGATGGAATTGGCAGTGGCTGCCCTCTATGACCTCCCTCCCTTCCTGCAAAGAGCTGGGGCAACCAGGGAGGAGAAAATGTGCAAACTCCAGCGAGTGAAAAAGCACAACCCCAGAAGACAAAAGGCTTGAACAAAGAGATGTAGGGGATGAGTGTCTGTGTGGGGAATGACTTTGAACAAGGTGGCCCCAATCAGTTCATATAGACTCAAAAAGATGGCATGAGGATGGGTTCAGTAGGAATGTGTGTAGCCTGATAGAAACTCAGTACAACTGGTGCCATGGGATTTTATTTGCTCTGCAGTAAGATGAAACAAGCGCCCAAACAAAATGGCTTTGGTTGTCCAGTTTGATTGCCCTTTATTCTCCAGGCAGACAGCTGACTTGGGGGAACATGCACCCAGACTTTATAGTCTTTGCTTCTTAACCTTGTAGTCAGTTGTAAAAGTCCTGCTTGACTTTAGCTGAGACACGATGGGTCCTTGTTAGAGGAAATGTTCCTGAGAGAACAAGAGAGCAGTCTCACTCTGTGATATTCAAACATGGCTTGAACAACGGATTTCTATTCTAGGGAAGATTAATAATCATGTGAGCAGTCATGCTAGGGTTAAACAGGACCATCTGCATGAATATGTTTTGCTGAAAACAAATGCATGGCATGAAAAGTTCCTGTGTGAAGCCTGGGCTGTTGACTTGCTGTTTGGCAAAAGGGGGCAGTATCAAACAATACCACAAAGCAATCCGCTGCACCACTGCCTTTCTGCCTCGAGTACTGATGTGTGCTGTATCTACTGGGATCTTGGAATTCAGGGTGATATCCAGTACTTTTATTCAGGTGATTCCTTGCAAAGACATCAGGGAGGTTAATTCACTGCATAAAAGATGCAGGATCAGAGCTGTCACTGTTTTTCTTCGTGGTTGCATCTCTTCCATGTGCTGGTTTGACCAGTGAAAGCTTAGAAATTAGGGACAATGCTTTATGATTTCAAAGCTACTTTTGCTCACATTAAGTGGGCTGACAGCAGTAACCTTAACCTGTTCTCACTCCACTGATTTTAGGGAGAGCATGATGAAACCCTAGCTTTGGATTGCTGTTCATATAAATGCCCTCCGAGGAATTGTCATCGCTGTTTCCATAGTAAGAAAAGCAAACGTTTTATTCTCTAAATTTAACTTTCTTTGAAAACTCATTTATTTCCAGCCTAGACAAATATATTGATCTGTCTTATAAAATGCTGGTTTTAGAATGCATTTAAAAGCCTTTTTACCTTTTATTTATCTATATGCCTGGAATCATTAGATTAGCATTTCTTAGTTCATTTTTTACCGTGAGCCATGGTTAATTTTATCAAGGGTCCGTCATTGAAGAGCCATGCACTGGACTCCAGCATTGTCAGGTCTCCCAAGTGCTGCTCACTGCCTTCATGGCAAGAGCTGCAGCGGCAAGCGCAGACCAGCCCCAAGAGAGAGGGGAAGTGGTGAGGAATATGGAGTCTGTCATAGTAACGTGAAGATGTTCCACTGCCAGGGCAGTGCCAAGATCCAGAGTTTAGGTGCAACCTAAACTTCAGTGTGAAGTCTGCAACTGGATTTGCCTCACTTCAGATTGTGCCCAACCACATCACTTCTGGTGTAAAACTGAAAAAGGGAAATGTAATCATCTCCAGATAGTGGTGGAGGCAATTCAGAATGGTTCTCTAGGGTGAAATTCATTGGTGTTTGTTGTGCAGCATATACGTAGTGTCAATCATGCTGAGATTGCAAAGTCAGTCTTAAGTGATGGACCTACCTTTTACAGGCTGAATACTGTGAAGGTGAATTGCCACTATTTTCAGTTGAATCTTCGTGATTTAGTCCAGGAGACAGCATGGAGTATGACAGTGCTATCCCTGCTGTGCCTTCAAACAGGTTGTGTCCAAATATGAGTGTTGTTGACTTTGAGGATCAAGTCAACTGTTCTTTGTTATCATTCTGTTGCCTTTTTTTTCTTCTTAAGGAGGAAAAAAACAACTCACTGAAGGGAGTATGGCAGCTAGTGTTATTGTAGGGATTGTTTCTCTTCCTTTCACACTGTGTGCTGCTGACTCCTGCAGCATGCCCAGTACCAGGTCATCCCATCTCTGTCCATGGTGGCAGTTTTCATTAGTTTTAGTGGGAGATGTCTGAATATGAGATACAAGACTTTGACAGGTATTTGAACCGGCAACTTGCGTGGACAGTGCCTTGTTTGCTAGAGATTATTCTTCAAGCACAGTTAGCCGCAGTATTTATTTCACCTCTATTCTCATTGTTGTCCAAGAAAATACTGCATGACAGCAGTTATTCCTTACCCCAGGCTCAAACCATGTGAGCAAAGTACAGCAGAGCTCCGACAGCACAACTGTGGCTTTCAGTATGCAAGGTCTCCTTGACTACAGCTCTGCGACTCCCAAAGTTACCTCTTCTTCAGCACTCATGTAAAGCACAAATTTTTAAGGTCCACATGAAAACACTCAGAGTGATTTTCTGATGTTGAGTGTATGAGTAGTGATACTCCAGAAGTATTAGTGTTATCAAATATATATCTGCAAACCAAACAGGTTTGTTTTGTTTTAGAATGTAATAAGTCTGGGACGTAATTTGCATGTGAAGGATGTTACTAAGTTACAGAGTATGTCTCTGAATTGGTGACAGGGCTATTCATGTGCTTATAATTAAGCATATACCAAAGCACTGTGCTGGTTAAGGACTGGTGTGTCTTTATTTAGTTATTAGTGAGCTTTAAATGAGATCATAAGCAAACATGCTGATTAATAGTCTTAATCTCCAAATCAATTGTGAACTCCTTGGGAGTTTCTAAATAATCTGTGTAATTTCTTTGTTTTTCAGTAAGGGGTCATTTGTGAGACAGCACAGGATATTTTCTTCCCAGAAGCTGCTGTGAAGGAGCTTGATCTTACAAGGTGCTACATGTTCTTCATTTGTGTTAATGCGTCTCCGGGAAACAGCACCCTACATAATCAGACCCTGATAAACACAAATGTAGCAGTGTCTGATATCTGTGGGTCACCTGCTTTGTTGAGCAGGCTAAATGCTTATGGGCTTCTAGTCTCAATATATAACATACTCCCTATTAGACTCTTGCTGGAAGCCAAAAAATTGCTGAGTGCCGGTTTCAAAGGTTTGACTTTACCCATTGTGCAGCGATACTTGACTGGCTGGGACATAACAACCTGCAGAGAAGAACCACAGCCATCAGTTTTATCTCTGCCAAGTATTGTGCTGCATTCAAAAACTTAATCATAACTTCATACCCATGAGGCAGCCTTCATAATTGGGAATAACATGTGATGTGGTGATGCCAGTTGGATCCTCCAGTAGCCTTGAACCCTCTGTGCTATGGAGGACATACCCTGATGCTGGATATGCTCAGGTGTTAAGCAGAGATGCTCTCTGCAGTCCTGCAGAATAGGCAGGCTAAGTCCTATGCAGATGATCTATAAGCTATTTGCAGTTTAAGGGTTTGTGGTTTCTGAAGTTTGTGTATTTTGCAGATTGCTTGTGCCATAGTCTTCAAAAACTGTTAGCTTTTAAGACAAGCAGATGGCTTTAACAAAATGTATTTGCTGGCACCTGGAACAGGTGGATCTGGAATCAATTTATGCAGAGTGATTTTTTCCACACCCCTTTTGGAATAATTTTATACCCTGGAGCCACCGAAGATGCTTATTATGTAGCCAATAGGGAACAGCTTCTGTCTGACTACATAAGATTTTACACAGCTTTTATAGCTAATGCCTAGATTGAAATGCAAAATTTAGTGCTGGGAGTGCATGAGAATTTGTGAAACTCCCTGGAGAAGATGTGGGTCCGTGTATCAGTGAATGAATTATGCTCCTCCATAGACAGAGAGGGCTGTTTTTAGTGGTAACAAATGTCCTGTGTTTGGTGTTTGTCATTTTAAAAGTAGTATTTTTCATTTCAAGTGCAAACCTTGTGCAGGTCACTGTTGTAGAGTAAAAATGAGAAAATAGCTTTAACTTTATTTGAAGGGATAACAGAATCAAAATTTCTTATGTGGTATGAAAGTGTCCTGACTCAGAGATAAAATTGGTGTTTCCAAAATACGGCTGTGATGGTTACGACTAGTTAGATGAGAAAGGAAAACATCCTACCTGTCTTCTCGAGAGGCAGGTAACAAACTCCAGTGAGACCTTCGCCACATCCTCATTCTTGCAACAGAATCAGGGCCAACAGGCTTACCTGGCTGTGTAGATTCATAATAACTTCAAAGAGGTTTTGAGTGGCTGATGGGACCATCTGCACAGCTCAGAGGTAGAATTAGGAACTAAATCTGGGAATACTTTGGGGCCAGCCTCTAAAGGGAAGAGGATGCTGACTATGGATGGCCTGTTGAGCAGGTTTAATTACTTTGCTGTGTTGCCTGGCCACATGGAAGTTGTTTAGTGTGCTGTTTCAGCTAAAGGTTGCTTACTTATCTCCTACAATGCTGGTTTACAACAGATCAAAGATTGGGGGGGAAAAAAAAGACAAGAAAGGAAAGGGTAGGAAGTTCACTCTGGATAACTCAGTTTGACAGGATAATATAGTTAACTCAAGAACGTAGAAAGAGATGCTTTTTGGAGCCTGTATATATAACGCAGGGAAGGAAAAATTGGCCAGGTCTCAAAAGTTTGTTAGAGTGATTACAGATCTCCCTGCCCTGCCTCACGTTCCTTTCTCTGCTCTCTCTTCCTGATTGAAGATGGTTGTCTGCCAGAAGGAGATTTTCAAACACATGGTTTGGACAGGGCAATCAGTCTATATTTATAAATCACTTAATATTTCACTCTCTGACCTTTTGGGGGTCCACTCCACATATGAAGGGCATTTTCCTTAAAAATACAAAGCTGAGACAGTTTCTGCCTGTGTCCGAGGTGCTCCTCCAGTCTAAGAGAGCTTAGCTTTTAGTTGTAACTGCAGTTAGTAACTGCCTACTTAAAAGACAACAGGGGAAAGAATATCATTAGTGGCTTGTGGTAGGATGATACATACTTTATTCAACATGAGCAAAATAGGATGATGCACTGTAACTATGCGCTGTTCCAATACTGATGAAGGATGATGTCAAGTAACACATAATACAAATGATGAAGAATTCTACAGTTCCTGCTTTGTGAGGATAGTCAAGTGATATAATAGTGCAACTTACCTTTATTTCCCTTTTGGCAACCATACTCAGTATCAGAAGTAATAATTATCAGGGAGAGAAACTGTGGCATAAAAGGACTATGGCCTGGAGAATTTTGCGCTCATCTGTTAAAGATTCCATGAAACATAAGGATGCAGATAGGCACCAAGTAGGATTGCCAGTGAATGAAATCAGTACAAATTAGACTTTGAGCTCAGTGAAAAGTCTGGTCTTATGTGACTTGCTCAAAGTCGTAGAGTGCATTAGTGGCAGAGGCACGGTTACAACCCCTGAAAACACTTATTCACATACTTAATTCTGAATATGTAGTTAAATCCTGTGAATGTAGTTAAATCCTGTGAATGAAATGTTTCATCTCATTGCTTTCCTGCATCAGAGCCCTAGACTTGTGCCTTAGAAGTCTATGCATTTATCTCCTTGCTAAACATTGCCAGTAGGTAACTTGATCATGCAAATATTTTACTCACCTAAGCAGTTCAGTTCAAGTTAATGTGACTACAGTTTGAGAAAAAAAGTACCCTGGCTGCATATGCACAATTGGTCCCAACATTTGAAGATGAACTAGGGATCATTCCTCTATTTTGTATTTTTCTATGCACACCGGATGTGCATCTATAAAGATTGAATTAAAACAAAAGCAAGTGATTAACATGTTTAAAATTTAACATTTTCCCTCCTTAACCAACAGAAATTGTTCCCAAGAGATTAATTTACTAGATACCTTCTGTATTTGCCTAGGACTGTACATCAGGAATACAAACCATGATATTGCTAATGCTATGTGTTCCCTCTAATGGGTCTTTGAAATATTAAACCAACTTATATTTGGAATGAGCTTTGCTCACCTCCTTCTCTGTGGTTGCTTTGCAAATCCAGGCTTCACTGCTTTGCCTCAGAGAATTATGAGTTTATTATACTTCTGGAATGTTAATAGCACTTCATTTTTTCCCCTGAATTTCTTCTTTGTATTTATTTATTGATTCTTCATTTGAGCACAGTTTCGCAGATAATGACGGTACTACTGAGAATAGCTGTTGTGAGTTAATTTTAAGAAGGCTGAAGTTACAATGCCATCCTTCTTTGCCAAGAATCTCTCTGTAAAGTTCATAAGCTAAGGCATCCAAAATGCTAAATTAGTTAAGACGACTGGATAAGATTACTCCCAATGTTACATTTCATTACTAGTTTCATAAAGACAAAGTGTATCAAGGCTGACAAACCTAAATTTAATTTTTCATTGAAAACTCATTGGCAGATTTGCAGATGATATACTTTAGGGAAGCAGTCTTTTCTATGGTCACTTGGTCTTTACTCAAATGAAGAACATTGACTTGTGAGAGAATACATGTGAACCGGGTTTTTAGCATTTCACCCTTTAGTTTACATTTACTTTTGACTCCTGGGATTCTTCCCCATCTAGTCCCTCCTCCCACAGTGATGGACGGTAACTCCAGAAAGGTGCTTTCAGTCACTTTATCTGTCTTCCCTGAAGGCACAGAATTTCCCTGATCTGATTCATCTTCAAGCTGGTCAACTATTCTAAACAAGCACCCAATTTTGATTTAAGTATTTCTGAAGGAAGAGAACATCCTGCAATTCTTGGTTAAGCGTTTAAAATTCAGCAGGCCTTGCGATGATGTTGCTTCTTAGTTTCTCAGTTGCTAGGTTTTTGGTCCTGTTATACTCTCCTCTGGAGAACAGGGCATCATTTTGTTGCTTGTGGAAGTACTTGTGAACTGCAATCAAGTTACCTCTTAATTTCTCTGATATTTCAGTATGATACTGGATTCTTCTGTGTTTTTTCAGTCCTTATTGCCTGATGGCTCTTCTCTGAATGCTTTCTAAGGATGCTACTGGCCAAAGAAGACAGTAGTGCTGACAGCTGCAAAGGTTTGGGAGAACTGGAACAGTAGAGATTGCAGAGCAGAACTGAGCAGATAGATAGCAGGGGATAAGGACTACAAAGTTGGAAGGCAGAAAATAGGGATTGTGGTATAGGAAGCTCTTGGCATGAAGAGCCTGGTGTGATACATGGCTGGTGAAAAACTAGAGTAGCTGTAGTGGTAAAAGGCAACAGCAGGTTTCTACTGGCAGAGGAGGATGGCGGGGAGGTGGGTAGGGACTGCAGCAGTAGCACTGCTTATAAATCAGAGCCGCGTTTTATCAGAGGAGCTCTCTGCAGGGAAATGTCAAAACATCTGACTGCACTTTGCCTGGGCATAACTAGACTCTTTCACTCAGGAGCACTGTGATACAGGCAAAGAGAAAAGAGACACTTTAAACTAACTGAGGGCAGAGTTCAGGTTGAATTTGTGTTGAGGAAGCCATTCCATTCTTACAAGTGTAAGATCAGAGCCTGCAGAATAAAACTCACTTTTGCAATCTGTACAAATGCATGAAGTTTTACTCATTTCAACAAAATGACCTGTGGATGAGAATTTACCGGCCTGAGTTCTTGATTGCTAACACAAGTCAAATACTCTTACTAAACTATTTCCAAAAGTTATACTATTGTACAGTTGGGCTGCAGTAACCTTAACTGTGATACTTGTGGTCTGAGAGGATTAGAACCTTTCCATAAGTAATACAATTTCTGTTTTCCGTTTGGAAAGATGTTATCATCTAATGAAAACTCTTTGTTTTCTGGCAGTCTACTCTGCTATCCATTTACAAAGCTCTTAAAGGACTTGGACGTCCATGAAAAGTGCAAGAGCCCAATTCTACTTCCAGATACACTAGTGCAGCCTCACTGAAGAGCTGCGGTTGTGCTTGACTGAGGACTAGCAGTATAAGCCCACTCAAAGACAAGTTTTTACCTATGGGAAAGGATTGCATAGGGATGGTATTGGACCAGAGGCATTTTCCAAAATTAGGTCTGCAGGATTATGGTGTTGCAAAACCTAGCACCAAGAGAAGCATTTCCAGTTTTAATTAAATCAAAACCCCAAACAATAAGATCTCTATTTCTGTTGAATTTTAAGCTTTCCAAATGTTTGAGCATGAGATGCAGAAGCAATTGATTAGAAACAGAAGTAAAATAATGAGGCTTGCTTTTTTCTCCTTTCCCAAGCTGATTCAGCTGAGGAAGGAAAAAAGATCTCTGAAGTTTTTACTTGGACTGAGTAAGATTTTTCTCCACAAATAGACCAAATGAACTACTGAAGTGCTTCAGTGAAGTTATCACAAGGACCTGAGCCAGTTGATTATTTACATGGCAGGCTTCTACCTGGTAGAATCATGGGTTTAAATTAATAGTATAAGGAACTGGAAATAATCTGATGTCTGCAGTTCTAATGGTCTAAGATATCTGTAGAAGAGAGAAGGGCCTGATCCTACACCAAGGGACATCAGTAGCAAAAGTTCCATTTATGTAAGTTAAAATGCGATTTTTCATTTAAAAAAACTCCAAATGTTCATGTCTTGCAGTTCTTATCCAAGGACTATTTGCTTTTTAAATTGGCATACTACCTGAGTCAGGGCTGCATGAGTTGGCCCCAGGTTTTCAGCCTGACAGTACCTCTTTAAAATGCAGCAGTATAATTTAGGCATCTCTTATTTGTTTTGAATAGCAGAGCTAACATGTCTCTCAGTTACAATGACTTGACAGACATGATTAAAAGGCAGGAGATCAGGAAAAACGCATGCTTATCACAGCCAACCCTCCCTGATGAAGAAGTAAGTGGCTCAGTGGCATATTTGCAATTGAGGTGTAACTGAAAGCATTTTTAGAAACATGCTTTGTAGACTGCTTTGAAATGGTGTTTTCTATTATGACCAGTTTCTGGAACAGATTATCATGATTGTAGGAAGCACTTCAAAGCAGATTGATGTAGGAAGATCTTTCCCCGAAAACTTTGGCTTCTCTGCAAGACAGAAAGCTACAAATATGTCTGCAATCTGTGTTGTTTCAGCTACAACAGCATTTATTTGATAAAAGTGGGCTGCTATTAATTTCCAAAATGCTACAAAGCTCTTTGTATTTTGCTGGTCCCTCTGTTTCACAGAGGGTGTCAAAGGTTGTGTTTCCTTTCTCCCATATCTTTCTAAATTTCTGGTTTGTGTTTTTTTAAAGGCTGAGATTTAAACATTGTAATGAAATATTGAGCTGCATCTGATAAGCAGTCAGACACTAATTTAATATATCAGTGGCCAGACTTTCACAGAACAGGTCTTGACGCATAATCTAGTCCATTCCCCAGCCTCAGACAGCACCAACTATACCTCCATCATTCAGCTGAACACAGGCTCAGCTGAACTCAGAAGCAGCTAAACATTGGTAGGAACTGGAGCTGTGCTTAAAATATATTAATCTCTGAATTTTCAACCACAAGACTTGCTATATTCCATTTCAGCAAGACTCCTAAAAATGTTATTTGAAGGCTAAAGTTTGTATCTTTGAGAATTTAAGTCTTCTACTTACTTGCAGACACAGGAGCAAATGGGAAAAGCCAACTTTCTGGTTGGTATGAAACCAGGTGGTAACAGCACATTGAAGTGTAGTGGGATGCCAGTAAATTCTTCTTGTATTTTGAGAGTATTGAAAAGGGAGGAAGCTTATGCAGAAAATGAAAGACAGCACTAAGAAGAAAGACAAGAATCAACTGGAACTGCCTTGCTCTGCTGTATTTAGTAGCACATGTAGAGAACAGGAAGAAGAATTTACAGAAAAATTGTCATGTTATTTTGTGCCTTATCCAGCTGTAATATATCAAGCCCATTGCATTGTCCTTTATGAACAAATTTCCTTTTTACCAAGGAAGACGCTGAGGCAAAGAGAAGTTGAGTCACTTGTCTAAGCTCGTAGAGGGAGGCAGTGAATAAGAGTCCTGCAATCACAGTCGCTTTTTCATGTTTGACAGCAGAAATATGATCAATTCTTTATGTTAAAGCCGAAGAGCCTTGAAAAAGTCCCTGCCCTTTCTGGGAAATTATCTTTCCCTATAAAGCAAGGCCAAATGCTGTTGATGGATACCTTATGAATACTTACGGTAACTGCTAAAAAACACAATTTTTTTTAATCCACAGGGTCATCAAATGAACAATTCTGACAAATTAATTTGATACCAGAGTACTGTGTTGCTTTTCTCTATCATCTCTTTCAATAACTAAAGCAATACACTCTGTGTGCTATCATCCATGGATTCATTTCAAAGTTGCCATCTTGCTGTTTGAAGCCCCACCAAGACCTTCTCTTTACTGTTCTGCTCAAGTATTTGTCACCTTCGGAGGCTGGGAGTCTGTCTTGTTTATTAAAGAAAATAGCTATTGGCAGAGAGACTCTTCACACAACTCATGCTGTAGGTTGCCTCTTGCTTTCCTATAGCCACACCATGTCTGGTGTTCACTACAGAATGTGGGAATGGAGGCACCGAATATGCTGCAAGTTCATGTATCATCAAACACTCCTCAGCACTGGCCTGCTCTGCCTTGGCCCCTGTAATGCTCTCTTTGTAACTATGCTATGTGGCACTTCTTTAACCTGTTCATCCTCACGCGCACATTACGTCATTGTTTAAAAACCTGCTTTATTCCTTGTTCAAGGTGCTTTACTTCTTTCTTGCTCTGTTACTTAATTCCATAAAATTTAGTCTTTAGTCTAGAATACAATTTATTTATAAAATGCAGTGAGTAAATGAAGGATCCAAAGGTCTTATTCTGGTTCTTTCTGAAAAAAATGCGGGTGACTTTTAAATCCGCTTCTAAAGCAGACAACTCTGTGAACCCTTTCTTACCCTTTCTTTTCTCCAACATAGAAAATTAATAGCCAAGCACCAATTTTGCCTGTATTTTTAGTAAGCATCAATTAATCTGCTTAATATGTAGTATGCTTCTTGCATCTACACATAATTAAATCATATTTGTTCTTAGAAGCTATTCATCTAGTGTAAACCTGCTTCCTGAGTAAATATTTCTTTAATTAGTAGAACAAATAGATTGCGGGATTTGGAGTTGATTATCACAGCATTCCTTTCCCTGATGTCTGCTTCAGATCTGCACAGCGGAGAGGTCTGCTAAATACAGCCAGGGAACACAGCAGCAAGCTTTTTTGCAGTTTGAAAATAAATACATCTTATGAATACTTCACACCTACAGAACCTCTCATTTGGGGATTACAAAGTGCTTTGCCAT
>JANZLP010000001.1:45765294-45776535 GCA_026930925.1 Chelictinia riocourii | reverse complement strand
TCTCCCTTCTCAGCCAAGCCCAGCATCCCATGTGTGCGACAGGTTCAGGCGCAACCTGTTGTGAGCCACCTCTGGAACGAAGGCCAAATGTCGGAAAAAAGGCTTCAAACAACGCAAAAGCTGAAATGAGTTTGTTCAGCGATGCAGTTCTTCATAACCAGCCTGTGCTGGTGCCACGCTGGTCCCCAGTGGACCTGTCACCTGGTGTGACCTGTCTCCTCCACGTCTCATCTGAACAGTTCTTGTTATGCAGATGCTCTTTGCCCCAGTATTAAATTAAACCAGTGGTCACATTCTTCTGGAGCGATGAAATGATCAAAACCTGATGACAAACGCACAAAGATAGGAACTTGACGCTGCCACGCGGAGAGCATTGGGGGACAACCCGTGCGGTGCACTTTGGTTGGATTCTTCTTAAGATCAACTTGGGGTTTTTGATGTCTTTTGAACAGAAGTGCTATGCGTGGCTTGGAGTACATCCACTTTAGCTAAACAAATGTACCCAGAAGACAAGCCTGACTCAATACAAGCCCTCAGGACTGAAATAATCTTCACCCCAATAACTGAGCTTTCAGGTCACCAGGGGACACAAAAGCTGACATGCATTATCAATCTGATCTGGAACGGGTCATAAATATTTTCCAAATTACCTATTGTATTCATGTATTGTGACTCATGAAAGCTGCAGAAATTGAAAAATTGGAACATTGCCTCCATCCCCAGCTTCTCTACCCAGCTGGGAAAGGGAGATGGGCAAGCAGAGAGAAAAGCAGGGGCTTTTCCACTTTTCTGCGCATATCTGTAAGACTGGCCTTTGGGGAAATATTAACTTAAGCCTGCCTCCAGAGGAAAGAGCTGCATGTTATCTCTTTGCCACTTTACGTCACCTTTAAAGAGCTTTAAACAACTGGCAAGTGACAGTGGCAGCTGCTGGTAGGGGTCTGCTGGGACAGGCGTCACTGTGAGCTGCACAGATTCCTTGGTGGGGCTGCACGCTTGCAGCTCGGGTGCCAGTATGTACAGCCTTTTCCTACCATGTTAAAAAAAACAACAACACGTTTTCTAGGGTTAGGTTCTTCTGGATTTAATTTTTATTTTTTAAGGACCTTAGATGTGCAGTCTTATCTGATGGGTGAAATCAGTTGCAATCTTGATTTATTTTTGGAATGAAATCTCCTCATGGGTATGATCCAGAGAGATACAAAAAGTAAGGGGAGGAATATTTAGGCTGCCCGGGGCATGGAGCTAACAGCAGGAAACTGGCTTTGTTGCAGTTGGTTTTTACAAGCCCAACTCTTCCCTCCCTCCTTCCTTCCTTCCTTGAGCCATTGGACATGCTATGGACCAGATATTATTTTTCAAAACTCAGGAGAAGATGGCAAACAAATTAAGCTTTTGTATTCTTTCTTACTTCTGTAGACAAATGTCAGCCACTCATGCCAATGCCAAAAATAACCCAAAATGTATTAAGCCTGATAATGTGAAGTCAGAGGGACCTAACAGATACAACATTTAATTCAGACTTTGGTATTTCAGATTCTTTTCCTCTTGACTAATCCTACCAAACACAAGTCACAAATCTCTTCTCAGTTCTCCAGTGTGTACAAGCAAATTCCCTTCTCTTGTGAGAGCTTTGCAGTCAACTGACCAAAAATACTATTAAAAAGCTAAATATATTTATAAAAACATGCAGCACCAACAGTAACATAATGAAGTTCTACCAAAAAGAAATCAGAGAACAGAAATTTAAAGGGTGATACATCCTCCAAAAAAGGAAGGAGTTCCTGCAAATGTGGCAGAATTTTCCTAAAGAGATGTTGTCTTTCAGCTTGGGACTAAAAACAGTACGGCTGTTTATATAGTACACAAAGCCAGAGACAGCATGTCCCCCCAAAAGTTTACAAACAACATAAACTGCAGTCAGATGAAATACAGGGAATATAACAGCAATTACCCTACCAATTACATTATGTTTATTTCAAAGAGTTTTCCAATTTTTTATTGCATTAATAATTTCTTTAGGGCATAACATTTTAGGATGCTTACACAGAAGCATGCAACAAAAAGTCTAAATAAATTGCTAAAAAGAGACTTTACACTGACAGCAAAATGCAATGGTCGTCTCGGAAGCAGCAGAAGAGATTGCAGCCTAGAGACAAAAGGGAGTGAAACACTTGGTAGGGTGACTTGTTTACGGGTCAGTACGACAGCTCTCCTGAACGCATAGCTCTTACTGTCCATCCCAAGTCCTCCCTCCCTACTGCTCAAGTGCTATACATAGCTGTCAAGTTGAAATGCCAAATAGCCTGTGACGAATATACGTGCTTTCGTAGGTGTTAGTTCTTCATAGGACCACGATATGAATGCAGTGGAAATACTCTCCATACCATAATTTTTTTTCCATAGCTTAATTACTATAATTTCCCTAGAAAATTCATAGCAGCTACCTGTTAAACTTCAGTCCTTTGCCTTCCGGCACAAGAGTCATCACGTGTCTCCCAGATCCACAGCACAGAGCCACAGGGCAGGCTAAGAGTAGGAAGCTTGCTTTAAGACGTCAAGGTTTGCTATGTACCCGCTGCTAAGGTCTCTGTAAGCAACACTGGATGCTCAACTCCTTAAAATACATTCACAGGTTCACTTAGGGAGAATAGGTTTAATTAGAAAAAATGGAAAATAATTTTTTTATTAAAAAAAATAGAAACCAGTACAGCATTTTCTAAGCAAGCAGAGTGATTAGTACTGATGTGGACGACCAGGAGAAGCAACGGGTTCATTATCTTTTATCGTCTTGAGGGAAGACAGCTCTGCTTTTGCTAAAAACTCAGTATTGGGATATGTGAGAGAAAACAACCAGTTATACAGAGGAGTTGTAGAAGATGAGACAGTTTAACAACTGAAATTGACCTTTAACCTAGACAATGCCGTAAAAATAGTTTAAACAAATCACTAGAATTAAAGATGAATTTCAGAACTGAAATCGGTGAGCTTTTTGACGTCCACAGTGCAAACAGCTATACTGAAAGCATCCATCACTCTACAAAATACCTCATTACTGACCTTAGGAAACGCACGTATGAGAACAAAATTACCAGGATTGAAGCTTGGTCTGCCTCCAAATGGATTGACTTAAACTGATCTTGAATGAGTTTTTGCTTGGAAGTTGGAATCACAGGTCTGTGTTAGGGAATGATACTGTCAGCAGGACCAGATTAAAGGATATGCTTAACAGGGGGCGCAAATTATTTGTTCTTCTGGAAGTAGCCAATATATGGAGGTGAAGCGAGGTTAAAATAGAATGTCCTCTTTTGAATGTTTGAACTTTTCTTTGGGAGAATTGGAGAATAAATATTTCATTATTCAACTTAAATGATTTTTATTGAAGATTTTCTGTCTTATAATATGTAAATTGGGGGATAATACCAGTCTGCAAATAACTTTTTTTTTGTATTTGAAAGCAATCCATATTTACCACTTTAATAACGCGGGAACCTTTTTAACATTGTTTTGTTTCATTGTATTGCCATCTGTACTGAACAATTGTTTGCTTTAACAGCTTTGTGTACAATTATGCTTTTTCCCCCCATATGATAGGAAATTTGTGATTACAAAAGACAATGTTGCTCTTATGTACCATGCTCCTGGGAGAACACGAGAATTTAATGCGTTTATTCTGGACAAAACTTACTATGGTCCATATGATGAAACCACTTGTATTGACTGGACTGATGATTCCAAGTGAGTTAATAAACTAAAGCACTGTTTACCTGCTCATATTGTTAATATTTGTGTGCATGTTACAGTCCATTTTTTTTACTCTAAAGTATTGTACTAGCTTTAAAAATTCTTTTTGGCTCTTCTGTTTCTCATTCTATCTTGAATTTAAAATTAATTAGGCAGACTAGAAAGTATAAAATATGCAATCAACAATGGATTCTTGCTTGAGAACGCCTAGTTATCCATACAAGGAACATATCTTAGGAATGTGACCACGGTTGACCATTTGAATGTATTTAATGCCATCTACCTTTGCTGGAGTTGCCAACCTAAGTTTACAACTCTGTTGCGTGTAAAATTACTTTTAAAGTGGTGACTGGTGTATCTTCCTGCTCAGAATGTTCTACACCCAGTGAAGAGTTTTGCAAACCAGTGTTCTAATTCAAATTGCCTTTTCTTTTGTAGATGTTTTGCAGTGGGGAGCAAGGACATGTCTACATGGGTGTTTGGAGCAGAACGATGGGCAAACTTGATCTACTACTCGCTTGGAGGGCATAAGGATGTAATAGTAGCCTGCTTTTTTGAAGAGAACAGTCTAGATGTATGTATAATCACATAATGTTCTTGAATTTTAGTATTAAAATAGTTGAAGCAGAATCTGATCTGTAGATCAGGATGCTGACTATTTTGGTAATATCTCAGAATTTACAAAATACGTGAGTAATATGTCTCTTGACACCTCTGCTGTGATTGGGAGTTTACAATTCCATTAACATTTGAAGAAGTAAACTTTAGAAGGAGAGTAAGTTATTTAAAATTGCTCCCCCCAAAGGTTAGTTTTAAATATGAAAAGATTAATTATCTGTAATGCTAACTGGTAAACACACTGCCTTGGTCTTTTCAAAAACTATCTGAGGGCAGGTAAAGTATATCACCAGTTCTCAGGACAAGTGAATTTTCCAAATCAAAGCACTTAAAATTCTAGAGGACTAAGTAATGTGTTATCCTCATGATAGAGTGCAGATTTGCTAACTCTTCTGCAAGTCTAGATTCGTACCAAGACAGCACAGTACAAAACATAGGTATTACACCATAATCACATGTTGGTGTGTTTGTATTCTAGCTGTACACAATTAGCCAGGATGCGGCGCTCTGTGTGTGGCAGTGTGATACGGAGCTTGATGGTTTGAAGCCCATGCCTCCTAAAGATGCAGCTAGGGAAAAGAATGCAGCAAAAAATGATGAAGAGTTTCTTGAAGAGCCAAAGGGTGAAGAAATTCATGGAAAAGCCAATCCAAATGAACGCAAGACTAGAGATAAGGTTAAATATTCACGTGTTGCAAAGTAAGTGATTTTCAGTTCTCCAAAGACAGAGTTGTTATGGGGATTTACTATATTGGGCTTTTTTCACCCTTTATCACTCATTCAAAGCAGTATAAAACTCTGCCCAGAATTTAGTAATCTACTGTAAATCCCATTTTAAATAGTTTTGGTAGAACACCTGTTTGTCTTACCACGACTATATGAAGGGTAATACCCTTCACCTTCAGGATAACAAGTTATTGTAATTTTAATAAGAAATACTGACTTATGGTGTATTTGTTATCATCTGAAACTCAAGAAGTGTAATGAGATCTTTTGTACAGTATCCTCTAAGTCTGGAGGCTTTGAGCTCTTGCAAGAAGAGAGTGGTTGTCTTCAAAAGGTGACAGCAATGTTCGATAAAGCTAGCTCATCAGCCTCTCTGGTGAACTACTTGGAGATGCCTTCCTGAAGGATCTCCCTGTCTGTCCACATCAAAAGAGACATGGCTTACAAAGAATAATTCAGTTTTAAGATAGTCACAGCATTTAGCTTTGCTTGAAGAAGGATAATGTTCATAGGCAATCTCTTGTAGTGGAGTGAGGGAGAGGTGGGATGTGTGTAGGGGCCGATTGGGAATGCCTGACATCCGGCTTATGTTCTCAGCCTCTGACTGTAAAGGAAGTATAAAGAAAGTACTGTGCCCCAACCCAAGCTGGAATTAGCCTTAGTGAACACCGCTTCCAGACAGAAGGAATTTGGAGTATAGAACTGTTGGATAATATTCAGCTGCTCTTTGATTTGACTATCATGTGGGGCTTATCTGTTTAATTCCAGTAAGAGATACAGCTACAAAGAAGCTGAGAAAACCTTCTTCACTGGGCATATAGTATTTACAACTATTGCTTCAATTCCTTACTCTGTAAGAGGACTCACATACAGAAGGATAACCAGTGAATTCATGAGAGCCATCCATATCGGCATTAGATGATCAAAAAGAAATGCACAGTGCAGTTCCTCTGAGGGTAACTTTTAGTCCCTTTCATTGCATGTGATCAGGTGTCACTTCTGATAACCAGATTACTGTAGCAACTGTAAACATTGAGGAAAAGAATTAGCTTTCACTAGCTATGTAAAGCACATATATTTAGCAATTTCTGGAATTACTGCTTTTTAGTTTTGTATAGGGTCTTTTATTTTCCTTTGGTTAATTGTATTTCTTGTAAACAGCACATCTCCTTGCAAGGACAGAAATGCATATGGACCATTTTGCAGAGCTTTTGTGGATGTTTGGCTGGAGATGGCTCTTACTACTGCAACTGTTTATGGCTGGAAGATCAGCGTTGCTGTCCAAGGCCAATGTTGTCAAGAAGGTGGCTGTGTGCTGGGCTCAGTGGCCACCACACAGCAGCACACAACACACAGATGCACTCTAAGCAAGGCAAGAGGTGGCCTCCTGGGGCAGGAGTGTCTGTCTGGTGAGGAGCATCCTTCCTGAGACAGGGTAGCAATGGTGCACTGGATGACACGCAGCTTATGAGACAGGCCGAGTGGGACTCCATCATGCCAACAACTTGAAGAATGTTTTCTTTTTCTTTTCCTTTTTTTATTTTTGATTTTTTTTAATGTTTCTGAAAAAAAAGAAAAGAAAAGAAAAAAAAAAAGAGAAGTAACTTTCTAGGGCAGTGTTCCCTGTATCTTCAATGGAATCTTTTCATATTACAGGAAATACTCTCTGCAGCCTTCTTTGGTAACATGCAGTTCAGCTGATGAGAAACAACACACAAACAAAGTGCATTACCAGAAGAAGCTTTCCAGAATGTTACCAGTCTTAATTAAAAGAAAATTATACAGGCAGTGAGACACTAAGAAAAGTAAATGTTGGAATAACATCGGAGATGTGAACTTGGAGTGCCTAACAAACAAAGATGTTTATATCACTGGAAAAAAAGATGTGATGATTGCCGCACAAGAGCCATAGGCTTTTTTCTTTCTTTTTTGTTCTTTTTTTTTCTGAGATAGTGTTAACTCTTTTTGTTCTAGCTTTGATCCTGATTGCATCTGCCAGGAAAGGCAACTTTAGAAGCCATGCTCTTCTTGTGGGAAATCACCATTCTTTGGGCTAATTTTTCCTCTTCTTTTATTGTTGGTTTTTAGTTCATTTATTTTCAAAGAGTGAATAATTCTGACTTGGGGGGGGGGAGGGTATTTCTTAAGGAATGTTTCCATAGTCTGACATGACCCAGAAAGTCTGCTGCATATTCTTACAGTGTCTTCCAGTCAGTACTCTATGAAATAGTAACGCAGCTGAGTAATGTGCATTGTTTGCCAATATTTCTTTAATTTTTCTGAACAAAACCAACCCAACAAACAAATGCTGCTGCAGCTATTGAAGTAAATTGGGGTAGTAGCATTATTAAACAGTATATCCAGCCTTAAAATGTAATTTTGTGTATGTGTGTGACTGTGTCTCTAAGAACTGTATTAGTTTGATGCAGAAGCCATGTTGTCTACAACCAGATGTTTGTCTGACATAATTGTTTGGCAAAAAGGAAACTTATTGCTGGTGCTTAATGTACAATTACATCCAATGTGTTAGCAACGTGAACAAGTTCACCGCTGTTATCATTTAGTGTTTCTAAATATTTATAATGAACTCCTGATGCTAAGGATTTTAGAATGTCGCAATACTGAGCATGAGATAAAAGTACACCCTGAAACGTGCATGAGCTCCACGTGGTCCCGAGCTTGGCTTTGTCGTCTGCATCTTACTCGAGCAGTTGCCATGCCTGTGCTTGGCCATTGACTCGGCCGTGTTCCTAGCAGTCCCGTTTGTCTTCGCTTTATTTCAGATTTCGCTGTAAGCCGACACCGATCATTTCTCAGTGCTATTCCTTTGCAGTTGCTTGTTTGGAAGCCCAGCTTGGGCTGTGTACTCAGCTTTTTCATGTAGGCAGCCGGCAGGAAATGAAGAAAGGCTGTGTTGCTCGTGACAAGTACATTGCTTTTCCTGTGAGGAAAAGCCAACATGGCTCTGTAAGCCTGTGTTATGGTGGTTTGACCAGAAGGCGAGAATAAAGTAGCCTCCCATTTTTAAATTACTTTGTTCGACTTCAGTTTGCAGTGATTGAAGGCTGTAGGGTATTTGTAATAAAGTGGGGTCATTAGCACTGCCACGAGGACACCTTAGGCTCAGTGGTGCCCATCATTTTCAGCAGTTATTTTTCTGATTTAACAGCTCAGCCTGCTTCTGCTCTGGCCTCACCGGGTGACACAGAGGGAACAGAGGGGGGAGAGAGAGAGGTGCCCTTAAATAGGTGTACTCACATTTGAAGCAGCAGGGTCAGGAGCTGATGCAGCTTTCAAAGGTCTGTCTGAAGCAACCTGCTGCAACCCTCCAAGTCGGCACAGTGGCTCAGCAGCCCTAACCCAGCCTGGCAGTGTGGCCGGGGCGAGAGCAGTATGAGTGGAGCAGGATCGCCAAGGAAGCAGGAGAGCACTGGTAGCAGGTACCAGCGCCTGCAGGAAGGCTCTTCCCAGGCCCCTAAATCCCATTTGAGGAGTGATGCCTTTGTGCCTTGTGCCATCACGAGTTCACCCCATCTCACTGAATTTCCACATCCCCCTCAGCAACACTGAAAATCCTGACTTAAAGTAGTTCTAATGAGTATATAGCCCAGGGGTTGAAAATTATTTCATTAGACTATCAGGATGGGATTTCCCAGCTTTAATTTATGTGATTCAGAAGAAAACATTGGCTCCCAAGATCACTCTAGCCATTGTAAAATTAAAACATTCTCTGAGCTTCCCCTTCAGAAGATTCCCCATAACGACACATTTTGCAACTACCATGCACATGGCAGGATTGCAGCTGGAGTTTAGGGGGATGCAAGCAAGTCAAACCTTGCGATTATTTTAATTTTCTTCTTTTCCTTTCTTTTTCTTTAGTTACACACACACACACACACACACACACACACACATGCCCGTAAACATTTTTCCATTTTCGGCTTCACAGAGTAACATGATGTAAACTGTTTGGGTTTTTTTTCCAAAGTGCCACATAGCAGCTGAAATTATTTAAATGTTCAGCTCACCAAGATAGGTCACTGCTGGCATTGTGCTCAGGAGGTGGATATTTTGTAGGCTATTGGAGGGCAGATACTTCAAGGGTGGTGCATGTGGTTATAGTTTCATCAAGACATTCCTCCTTACCAGCCATCCAAATAGATTCAGCCCTTTTTCATATAATTGGCAATCACAGCAAGGGTTTGTAGACTCCATTCGAGCAGAAAGTAGAATCCAGGAGAGAAAGAAGGAAATCAGAACGCTTATTACTCAATGTTTGCATGAGAGTGCAGTTCTTTAAGGACAACGTTATTGCAGTGTGAGGGTTGCATTTTTTTTTATGAGCTCTCTAATGCGTGGCAGGTTAATGACACCATGTACAGTGATATTCTTGCGATCCAGGTAATTCGGCAGCTTGATCATCAGGTCTGTAATATCTGTAGCAGCTTGAATTGCTCCTGCAGCTGGATGTTAAATTTGCTAAAATTTCCTGTTCCTAAGGCCATCTTACAGTACACTGGAATTGCATTTAGTTCAGGAACACTGCTTTCCAAAAGACTCATTTTGCTGTATATGTATTTTTTTTCTTTCACTCCTAAGATAAAGAAGGGGAAACCCTGGGCAGTTCCTGTGTTGGTCTAGAAGCACTGGTTCTCTGCAAACCCTTGGGTAGAATTCAGGTATACAGTATGTAAAAAGTGATGGAAATCTTACAGCCAAGTATGTAGCGGAAACATCTTTAATTAGGCCATTCTTTCTTTTTCGATGGAAGTGGCTGCCTTCCTCCCTCCAGAAGGGGTGTGCATTACAGCGTTATCCAGGCTGTGTTGTGCCATTGCTGTTGGGCTTTACTTGATCAACTATCACCCAGCAAAAATAACTTGTGCAGCTCACTAATAGACAAACCATTTGATGATCAATCCACAGTGGGAGAGGTGCTGTTGCTCTAAAGGTGCACTCAAATGTTCAGTATATGAGCCAGGGCTGCTCTTAGATATATGAACTGTACAGATACTGTAGGAGAAGAATACATATTGTCTTACCACCACTGTTCCTAATGCCTTATGTTCAGAAAAATGAGATGCTTAGTTTGAAAACAACAGAGAGTAGGAATGGAGTCCATGTCTGATGCAGACAATTTGACGCCTCCAGTGTTAATCTGATGTTGAGCCCACCTGGAGAGAAAAATGCTGTCCTCTGAGATTGATTTATTCTTTGTACCAAATGTAGTGGGGGGAGAGTTATATATATATAAATACATATATATATATATATATATAAAATGTAAATGTAACGTTTGTGTAACAACTTACTCTTTTTTTTTGTAATAGTGTATACATCTATCAGTGGATAGATACAGTATATATTTATAATATATACACACACAATATATATATTTAGCAAAATGCCTGCAGAGGAAACTTAGAGTAAGAAATGCAGTGCTGGTATTCAAATTCCACAGGGACAAAGTGAAGAAAAAAACCCTGTAAAAATCTAGTATCCTTGCCATTAGGTTTAAAAAAAACACTTTTGAGATAAATGAAATATAATTTTTTAATTGAAAAGAAAATTGATTTTTCTAGTTAGAAATGATGATTCTCCCCTAAATCATTCTGGTTAAGAATGATTAAGAAACAGATTCTTGTTACTGCTTATATTTTTCTGAATAAGCCTCCCAAATCTCTCAAGTGTATCACTCTATTGTTTTTGTAATTATAAGTAGGGAGTAATTGAGCAAAGAAAATTAAAATAGCAAGCAGGAGTAACAAATATGGTACCATTAGAGCAAAAGACATCATCTACTAGAACGGGGAAAATGTCATCTTCCATGTTAAAGAATTTAACAACTGCCTTCTGAGTTATTGATTGGCATTATAAGCTTTGCCTTATCATCACACTAGGAGGTTTTTAGTGCAAAATAATTTAGGGAAAAGAAACCCTGCAAGCCCATGGCTTTTTGGTTTTTCAGAGGGGTCCAAAAAGCCACCAGGACATGAGAGTCCAGCACCTGGTGCCCTGGGTGTCTCTGGAGCTCCCAGCATTAGCGGCCAAGGCTCTGCATCTATTCCTCGCCCTGTCGCTCCTGCGAGCCAGCCTGCATGCGCAGCAGGGCACAGCACCCCTTGGAGCTCACTGGCATAACAGAGAAATACC
>JANZLP010000001.1:45699974-45714141 GCA_026930925.1 Chelictinia riocourii | reverse complement strand
TCTCTACCTCGTTGAAACTCCTGGTTTTCTCTTGAGAAACCTTAGAGGAGCACGCCTCAAAAAGAAAACTGGACCGTGGCAGATGAGAAAACAGTATTAGTGCCACTGAAGTCAATGGTACACTTGCCATGAAGTTTGGCTATTCACGACTTTTACCCTGAGGTTGCTACCTATTTGCAGATGTGTGGGGATGCTTGATGTCTATTTTTTTCTGATTTCTCACCCCTCTCTAGTCTCTTCTATCCCCTGTGGGGAACTTATTATACCCCTGTATAACAGGGACCAGAATCACAGTCACTAGTGCAAGAAAATATCTTTGAGATCATAGTCCATCTGCCTACAGGGGTCTGATATAATCTCCTGATAAGAATATACCAGACATTAAGCTGATACTACAGCTGGTCTTGTCTCTTCTCTAATTTAGTGGGATTTGGGCATGCAGACCAGAAGGGAAAGAAAGTTTTTTCTGAGTGCAGCAATGCATACTTATTCAGAACAATTCAATCCTATTCAAAACCAGCACTCTATGTCTGTCCCAACCTAAAATTCAGCTGGATGATATAATAGCTTATTGTTTGATGCAAGCACAGACCACTCAGGTAATAGCATCTCTAAAATTGGAGATTTTTGTAATTTCTCCACTGAGGAATAAATGAAAGAAAGTGGTTTTTTATTGTCATATACAGATCATGGCATATAATATTTATAGCCTGTTGCACTATAAATATAATGTGCTATAAATATTATAAATTTATACATAGATGAAAACCCCCAAATTATTTCAGTTTTTAGTTGTGGGAAAAGCAACCTCCAAATTTACAGGGTTTTGGTTTGGTTTGGTTTGTTTTTCCCCTTCTAACAAACTGAAAAAAATGCTGTCTGGTTTTCACTACCAATTTTGGAGAAAGAAAGGTGGGGCAAAACCCAAGGCACCCTTGAAATACATGTCATGATAGGGAAAAATTAGAAAGCAGCAAGATCCTGAACTGCAGAAGTGTTAGGGAAGCTGATACTATATTTCATTCATGATCTCAAATGCTTGTAGCCCATTTTTGGCAGACTTAGGGTTTGCCCAAAGATATTCAGCGAACAGATTATGATCTATGTTGATAAAAGGAAACATCAAGCAATTCACTGCACCATGATTGAGGAAGCACTGTAAAAACTGTCTGCTTCCAAAAAAACCCAATATTCCAGGTACAATGATAACTTCTCAGAGGTGTTAACTTCATATGACATTCAATGGAGTGGCTTCAGAATAAATGTGTCAGTTAAGGGCATTACCATGAGCAATAGTACACGGAACACAACACTTACACCTGTGTAGCACTAATATCCACTGTTTCTATTTCCTCCTAAGCATCAAAATGAGAGTTTATGGGCTTCTGGCTTCCTGTAGGATCAAAAGGGAATTTTCTTTGTTCATTTGATCAGAAGCAAAGCAGGCTGTCCATATGAAGGATTTCTTATGTTGTCTCTGTCACTGACAGCTGTTAATGGAAATGTCTTGACTGAGTGGAAATCAGCTCTAACTGATGTTAGTCTCTATGCTACTTTGATGAAATAACAAAAAAAAATCAGTAAGGGCTAAAAGCCAGGCAAGAGGAGCACCTGCATTTCCTCTTGGCTTGAGGTTGGTGGGGCTTTTTTTGAAAATTGCACTATAAAAGGGAGAGAAGAGGGATTGTGCCCTAAGAAATGCTGCCACTGTGGTTAGCAGAAATTTCAGGGTTTGGTGAGAGCAGGTCTGAGTAGCGAGTCCTCTGTTTCAGCCGCAGTTTGTGAACTGCCGGGTACCCGCAGGCTCTGCTGAAGTCAGTCACACAGTTCCTGAATAACAGAACGGCTGCTGGATTGGGTCCTGGGTTATCCTTTCATCCTAGAGGGGATCTGCTAATGTAGTCAGTCCAGTAAGCTCAATTTTGATGCCATCGCATTTTACTTGACACTAAACTGAAACAGCTGTTTGCAATTAGCCCACATAAAAAGAACAATAACAAAAATGCAGCCTGCCCTTCCAGCTCTACACATACTCAATGCAAAGAGTTCACCAAGTTCTGGTGATTTTCCCTCCCTGTGCTCTAAAACATCCAAAACAATTGATCTTGCTGAAGACCAAACCAAAAAAGAAAAATGTTTATCATTCACCCAATGTTTCTGATGGGCAGCAGCGACCGATTCATGGAAGATAGTGTTGCTCCGGGTGCGTGTGCAGGCCAGGCTCTTGCTGCTGCGGAGCTGATCTAAGCACAAAGTTAAAGGGCCGGGCAATGGCTGTTGCTGCGCTGGGACGGGATGAGGTAGAGAGCTGGTTTCTCACCAGGACTGGGATCCAGGGCAGCTGGCCCACCCTCCCATTGGGAACAGCGAACAAGGAGCTTGTAAAATACACAGACCAAATGGAAATGACCCCTATTGACTGAAACCAGCTGCATGTCAGACCTCTCACTGTCTCTCTTGATTTGCTATCTCAAATAAATGGATGTGGTAGAAGGGGCTGTGGAAAGAAAACAAAATAATTTATTCTCCTTGAAGTCGCGCCACACTAATAAGCCGCAGTTTTTACAGCTGAAAAAAAATGTTTATTCGCAGATTAAGTTTTTCCCTCCTTTTTTTTTTTTTGGCTTTGAAAGTCTGCAGTTTAGAATAAGACATGCTGTAGTTCAGTTTCAGAGCACTTTGACAGATTGGTAGACAGCATTGGTAGATTTTGTTAGGTATTCATCACATAAAACTACTGGCTAATGAGAGCTTGGTTATTCTGCATTTTGATTCAGAAAACAAACTTATGACAGCTTTTGGTGGTGTTTTGGCTTAGATCTGTGTGGTGGCTCAGCCCCATGAGGTCTTAGCAAGTTTTGAAGAATGATGTGCAGAACGACTTGACTTATTCATGTGGTGTTTTCCATATTTTTCCTAATACATTCCTGGATAACACCAGGTATTCTGAGCATTGTGAAAAAGCTGCTTGCAGTAACCAGGTGGCACTTGAATTCGGAAACATTAAGGATGACAGATGCTCAGTTCCTCCGTTTTGTACCCAAGATGGGTTACTGCTATTGATACTAGACTGAGCTCTGTTCTGACTTTAGAGGTAGGGAAGGAGGTATTCAACCTCACTGCTATAGTTGCCTCGACTTCTTTTTGAGAAGATCGTCAGGTTATGACACATGCCATAGTGTGGTCATGGTTTGATATGCTTTCTTAAGGAAACTTCTTAAAAGTCATCAGTCTAGTTTTCCTTCATGCAAACTGAGGCAATGATGTGTTTTGCAAATGTATCCTTTTTTATGTTCAAAGCACTTTCAAACACTAAGAATGTTTGAATGCCCCACAGATGCCCCACAAAGTACATTTCCTAGGAAGCTGCAGAGCTGCTGTAGGATCATCTTATGCTGGGACCAACAATCCCAAACAGGTCTACAGGGTGTTCCCAAACCCTTGCTGGCTCAGAAAGGCAGAAAGAGCTGTGCTGAGACATGGGGCAGGCAAGATACACCTCTGAACCTTGGTGGCAAGCAAGATCCATCCCAGTTTCTGAAGAAAATGCTTAGGAAAACCTCCCAGAAGAGAAAGTGAATCTAATTGGCTGGTGAAAGCAACATTTCTAGTGCTACCAGACTCAAAACAGTGGTTTTAGGCACAAAACTGTACTTTAGGTGGATGAATTCTTCTCTCTCCACGGAAAATCTGAAGAAGGAGAGCTAAAGCGCTTCTCTGATTGCTAGACTTTTCCTCCCCTTATCTACTGCTCCTCAGGACAAAAGCTGACTTGCCTTCATTTTCCCTTCTCTCACATTGCCAGTTTTCACGTGCCATTTGGATTTTTGGAGTCTAACATCATATTTACCTCTGAAAAAGGCCTAACCAAACCCAAACTTCTTTGTTTTCCAATACATTTGAGTCCAGTAAAAGGGAGGTTACTCAAAAATACTTGCTGAAATAGTGATCCAACTCCTACTATGCTTTAAAACAAACAGTAAAGTGGCCTCATCCAACAGGAGTATTAACTTGACAAAATTTCCATAAGAATAACATCCAGGAATAAGTGATCACAAACAGCTAACTCAATCCCATAAGCCTGCATATAAACTACACAGTGTATATATATATATATATATATATATATATATATATATAAAGACTTCTGGAACACTTAGGGCTAACTCCTGGATGAATTTCAGAGGCTGCAATTACAAAGTGGGGGAAGAACCCAACCAACTGTGCAACTGCCATGCCATGGTAAAGTTCAGTTGCTCTTAAGGCTATACTGATTTATATCCACTAAGAATCAGATTGTAGACTCTTAAGCCACTTAAGCAACTCTTTTTTCCTTAAAACTTGCTGCTAATTTTTCTAAGTGACACAAAGAGCTGTAGAAGCCATTGTATGAAAAAAAAAAGGACATAAAATCAAAGTTCTATCAGGTGAATTTTATATCAGTAGGTTTTTTACACTAAACTGTTGTCACTTCACTGAAATTGCTCATCACAAAAGAATTATGTGGCTTTAGTTAAAAACAAAATCTACTGAGTTTTAATTTCAATGTTAGATTCTTAAATATTAATAATCTAATCACATTTGAAAGGCATATGCAAGTCATAAATTAAGGCTGGAAAGAAGCAGGAAAGAATTTAATGCTGATTAAAGATTTCCATCCTTACAGAAACAAAGAAAAAAACCCCAACCTGTCATGGACACATTTTTTTGATGAAAATTCAAAAAACCAAAAACCAGGTTGGAAGCTCAGGGAAAGCATAAGCTCTCCTGGTAGACATTTCTCCTAAGATCAGCTGATACAAACAACCGAAATACTTAATTTGGAATCAGTCCGTACAAAAGGCTATTTTTAAATCTTTCCTACACAAAAGGAAAAAAAAATTAACCCTTCCAATGGTATAACATTTTATCACTTCATTATTTTCATCAGTCAGTAACTTTTCTGTGCAGACCAGCCACTAGAGGGTAGTGGTTCACAAGCACGAGACACAGGTACAAAAGTACATAAATTTTTCTTTTTCTTCTTTTTTTTTTTTTTTTTAAATTTTATTTTTTAAACCACACCTGCATACAGCACAGCCTCGATGCGGTCCTTGATGTGCTCATTGTTGCTCTGCGATACCAGCAAGAGGTGAGATGTTCCGTTAGGAGATGGCACCACAAGAGGTCCCACTAGAAATGCGCCAGCAGCGCCCAGGTAATTGAGCAGCAACGCGATGGCTGTTGCTGTGGCACGTTCATCTGGAGAAAACCACGTCGTGGAAAGAAATGGTGCTGCATTCATCACGGTTGGCCCCGCCAAGCCATTTAACAGCTGTCCTCCATGAATCAGCCTGGAATAGAGAATAGAGACCACAGTCATTTGGATGACAATTGCTGGCCTTTTTTTTTTTTCCTAATTAAAAAAAGCATGTAAGATATTGAGTGCTGGAGACGGAGCAACTGCACAAAGAAATTGAAGTCCTGTGCAAAAAAGGATATTCTATACACTAAGAGAAGCCAAATTAGACTGATTTGGAGAATCCAGAGTGACTCTGGTCTCATTACCTCAGATAAATGGAGAAGCAAATGTTCTCTTCAGCACAGTAAGGGAAGAGGGAATAAAAGGGACTTTCTTTGCAGAAAAAAAGGTATCGTGATAGGACATAAAAGTACAAAAGGTGTAGTAGCAGGAAAGCTTTAAATTACAAATGTCTTAAACTTGACCCCTTGCCTGCACAAATCCCAACAGAAGATTCAAATTAGTTACAGCAGATCCAAAATTGAAACACTTCAGAAAAATACTCTGCATATTTTTTCACTGCATTATTTATTTTTATTTACACACTCAGATGAGCTCTATGTGCCTACAGATGAGGAGGGCGGGATGTTAAGGTTTCCAAGAGAATCCTCTTCTCCAGCAATCTGGCCATTCTCAGCACACTGTTGAAACAGCCAAGCAAATCCAGATTTTTCTCATTTCTCACACTCATTGAAATTTAACAGATAAGGCTGGTGACAGAACAGAGATAGTACTTCCAAGCAGTGAAGTCTCTGCAAACTTTGGCTTAATATTAGTACAATGAGCACATACAGAAAGGACTTTTTGAAGGCTCTTCCACTGTGACTTTTTGGAAAAGTGATCAGCTGTGAAAGGCAAAAGCATTTTTGAATTTATATAAAAACTTCATGTCTAAAAACCAGCTAGCAAGTCAAACAAAACATTGCAACCCTCCAAAGTAGATCTATCCATTGTGCAATAAAATTGTGGCAGATGATATTTTTAAATGGGTGGTCTTTTTCTAAGCATAGCAGGAACTCGATGTTACTGCTGCAAAACTTGAGTTGTCAGACATAAAAAGCTACGGCCTGAAAATGGGGAAACATAAGCTAGCATTTAGGCAATGTTTCAAGCCACAAATGGCTGAATAATATAGAGTGTAGCGGGAGTTTTTTAAAGCACACAAAGGAACAAAATATGTGAAAGAAATGCTGACAGACTCTTTATCAAATTAACAAGCTAGACTGCAATAAAAAGGAAGAGATGCTACTGATTCTCAGTGGATTAGAAATTAAATTTTTAAACAAAATTTATAAAAATATACAGAAAAAAAGAAAAAGCTATTACATACCTGAATGAAACACTTTCTGGGTTGGGACAGAAGTAATATCTACTCTCTAAATAAGATTGCTCTTAATATGCAATTTAAATTTTTTTTTTTTTTTTAAAGTTCACATAGCAAGGATAGATTTCATTGCTATTTGTTCATGATGTGGTTCAGATGGACATCACCAAGGCACGGTCAGGCCTTTCTAATGCTTGTTAAACTGGGGGCCCCAATGAAATAGTTTTAAATAAATAAAAAGCACTATCAGAATAATGCTCTGGTATAGTTTTCTGGAGGACACATTACACGAATCTCTTATGGTTACTCTCCAACCCAGTGTACTTTGAACAAACCAAGGTATCCTTGTGCACTTCAGTATTTTCATTCTATTTATCTCACTACAGTAAGTTATTCTCAAACTCACCCTAAACTGTTCCAGGGTATTTTCAGAGCTATGCTACATCCCCAGAAACAGCTGCATTTCAGTAGCAAGTGACATAACTACTACAACATATAAAGATTTTATGTTAGTATTTCCTCTTGCTCCAAAGTGAATTTAATGCTTAAATTTTGATTTTGTTACTATATGCTAGGAAAACCACATCACCACAAAATAACCTTTATAGATATAGGTGCCATACTAACACTGCTGTTCACTTATACCACTATGATAATATTGTTTTAATTCAAATATGCCTACTCTGTAGAAATCTTAAGGGCATATAAAACTCACTAAAATCAGAAAAAAAATACAACAGTTCTTCTGCAGCACCTATAGGCATATAGGCACTTCATCTAGTAGAAGAAAAGTTTTGTAAAAAAACCCCAACCAACCAAAAACCCCAATCTATACATAGTGTGAATTATACATACTCTTTTCATGTACTTACACTTCAGATTTAGATTATGTCTATCAAACTCCACCATTTGAATAAAGCTCTGTAACTGACTACTATACACAAGGAAAAATAAATGTTAATTTTACTTTGCAGATCCAAAGGGAGAAAGTAGTATCGTAATCCAGAATTTTAATTCTACATTACTTTTCTGTCTTAGTTTTTTTCAAAGAAAGCCAATTTTTGTGTCTCTGATGGTGTTCTCCCAGCTGCTCTCTCTCCTGCCTTGCCCTGCCTGGTGTGCTGTCTGTTCCCACAGATTTGCCTTTCCATCTGCATTTTTGGCATTTACCAAGGTTGACATTATCATCCAGGGTCAAGCATCTCTTATCTTTGTATTGCTTAATTTTTCAAGTCTAACATATTTGGGTTAATAAACACTATTTTCAGACTAAATTGCCACCCATATACAGACTACTACTTCAAATACCTCTGCACATGGTAACAGCCTAAACCTCATTTTATCTGTTTTTCAATACTGGCTTGAATTAAGCTACTTTTTCCTGAGAAAAAGATTGTTTGCATTGTTCCTCTACACATCCTTAACTCACTTCCCTAGAGAGGCAGGGACGAGAGATTCAAAATGCAATTCAGTGCGTTTACTATGCTGCTACTCCAAGAGACATATGTAGCAGCCGCCCCATCTGACAGAGAAATAAGAACCCAAGAGTACTGGTGGCTTTTTCCTGTTTGTTACATCTTATCATCACCGTGCTAGATTTTGGTCTCATAGCCTATAGGAGTCTCCTCTTGTACACCATCAGTGCTAAAAATTGCTCCAACACCAAGAGACACTTGTTTCTCTTACTCCCCGACTTTCTTGTTTCTGCTACCAAAAACGTGCAAAGAGCAACTGCATTTTCCCCTGTCACTATTTCAGTTTCATTCTGCACAAGAGTTCTCTTCCTTGAGAAAAGGGCTAAAAAGGTAACTTTAGCTCAGGATCCTACCCAGATGGAAGAATACTTTTTTTTCAGTCTTACTACACTAACTGGGTAATTTTGATCTGTTATTCATCCAGCTCTGTTCTGTTTTCAGATGCATTATTTATTCAGTCATCATCTAATTATTTTCATGTATCAAAAAGCAGAAAGTTATTGAGTTCAAATAATAGAAAATAATACAAGAGTAGAAAGCTTTTTAATCACAAGCATGATAGAGAAAATTGGAAAAAATGACACCACAAATTCATCGCTGACTTACAAAATAACTGATGACTGTCTAGCTTAAAGCAAAAGTGGGGAAGTAAACATCTGTCCCAAATATCTTGTTTTTAACCATTTCAGAAGCCAGATCACGGCTTCTTCACTCATTTCAAAATTTCAAGGTTTTTGCACACCTGACCTCTGCACTAATGAATTTGTGTGCTCTGCCAAACTTGTAACCTGCAGTTGAACACGAGCTCTTAAAAATAAATAAATAAATAAAAATTTAAAGTTATTTGAGGACTGGTTAAAATGCTAGTGTGAAATATCATGTGCCAGAGCATCACAGTAATGGATAACTTACACATTTACATTAACTATATATTATGGCATCTTATCTCATGCTTGAGATAGCGCAAAAGTACGAGTGAAACTTTTGTAGCAGTCAGACCTTCACAATATNNNNACATTTGTTCCTAAACTGGCCTCTGAATTTCAAAATATAGAACAAGGGATAGTTCAAATAGAGCAATAGAAATTAGAAAAGAAAAACTCTTACTGTACTATATTGTCATCTCTTTTCCAAGTTTTTGTCAAGTCACATTATAAATAACTTAAATTATATGGTTTTCATCACTTCCCTGAGAGAAGACTATATGAGTATTAAGAAGTAACCTGGTTATACCTGCTTTATTTACTCCCTGCTGTCACTGTTGCAATATCCTAACAGGCAACAACAAAAAACCAAAACATGTAAGGCCATAAATGCTGAGATTACAGTATCACCGAGCAAACTGGGTATGAAAAAAAGTGAGATTATACAGGAAAAAGTTTCTAGTGATTGATGATAATATCATATAGTTAAGATCGGAAAGAGCTTCCATTTACAGTTGGCTTTATTTATCTTTTGCTCCCTGTATGGGTTTTCATGCATGGTCCCATCAGGTATTGGATTTGTTAAGCTATTTTAAAGCTATGTAAAAAACTCAGACATTTAGTGGTTCTATTACAGTATGCCCCATGCCTAGATTTTGGAGAATTTTAAATGAAAAAATCTCATTCCTTTCTGTACTCAGATGGGGAAACAAAGGCAACAGTAGAGGGAAAATGACTTACTCCAAGAATTACTTTTAATACAAAGGATTTAAGCCACAACATTAAAATCATTCTCCAAAGCTGAGTTCTAAGACATGTTAATTGAACTTGTTTTGGGAAGGCTAGGACTGGAGAAGCTGTATCAGTATTTTAACAGAGCGGAAAAAGCATTTTCACCTTTTCTTTTGCAGGCAACACAGGGGAGGAGTGAGGCCATTGGCCCCAGTGAATTGCTCTGACTCTCTAAACATGGATTTTCTCTACCAGTCTCTGATCAGCCCCTGGCCAACTGGGAAATTAGGTTCCTCTGGGTCGTAGGAGGGAGCAGAGCTCATCTCGAGAACCTTGTGAAGATGAGATTTTGGTGCAGGTTTTCTTCCTTCAAGTCTTACCATGCTTTTCCTACTAGCTGCCATGAGAACTGACCGCTTAGTCACTATTCAAACTTGTATACAAATGCAATGAAAAAAACCTGCTATTCAGTTTTGCCACTGTTTGGCAAAGTATGAGGAGCAATGAAGTTGCTGATAGTGCTAGTCTGCTGCTGCATGAAGACAGCACTGTAGCATGCCTCTTAGTCTGGAAAAGTTTAGTAGATTAATCGCTGATCCTAACAATTAATGCAAAAAGCTATTCCGGATAAAGAAGTTAATGTTTTATAGAAATGGATGGCTGATTTTTCTTTCACATGCCTGACATTTTCACTCACTGAAAGAAGTGGATTGTCCAACTCCTGCTAATTTGGAAGACAAATAATTTATATAGTGATTAGCTCATTGTAGGAACTACTGGAAGCAAATGAAAGAGACCCTCCACTGGAGGACTTCAGAGCACTTTTCAAGTGCTGTTGAATTTAGCCTCACTACATGGCAACAAAGCAAGTAAATACCTCCTATTCTAGAGCATCTACACTGACATATGATGCAAGTTGCTTGCCCAGGAAAAGGAATATGAAAAGACAGGGACCACATTATACGTTAGGAAATTTATCGTACCTCGGAGGGAACTGATACCAGTTTTGTAAAGAACCATCTCTGATTTTTCACAATCAAGTTACTAGAAACGGATAGAGCTTTTCCTTTAGACTCACATAAATACAACAAAAGAACCCTCTAAGTGGAACCTTTTCAGGTACTTTCCAAGGCAAAGAGAGAATTAGGGAGGTCAAATTCATGCTTTACAGCAAGTCACTGCTATGGAGTATGGGGAGAATCCAATGCAAATGTTGTTCTGTTCATAACTCAAAGAGAGTGCGGTAAGGCTCTATCTCTGGAAAAGGACTGGAAAGAAAAATACCTCTGGGTAAAGCAATGAATTCATCTATTAAAAATAACATTCTGAAAGATGAATTTCATGGAAACGCGCTTCCTTTCAATATTTTCATTAAATGATATATTTATACTACAAAAGCTTTATGCCTTCTGGATATTCATGGATTGAGGCCATTAGCATTTTTTAGCTTGTTTTTGATGCATGCGACCATTGATATGTGGAATAATTTAAAGCTGGTTTTCCCCATCAGTAAGAAAAATTATTACAAGCAGAAAGCCTGAGTCACTGTGTGGTACATTATCTCCAGCAATAAAGTGAAAAAGAGAAGAGAAAAACTTAAAAATGTACTTTCAACCATTTTAATCAGGAACTGGGCTCACATTTCACCCCCTGTATGAACCATGGCCTTAGCACAGTCAGTCACATCATTATGGGAGCAGACTTGGAAAGGACCATAGCATCTCCCAGGCATCCCAGCCTCATGCCTCCTCTCCCACTCTTAAAGAAAACAGCAAACACATTTGCAATGGTCTGAAAAATGGTGAGTTATGGCTTTAAATCTAAAAGGATTGGAAAAATGGAGTTACTCCAAAACTATTATTACTGAGAACCTGCCAAGAGAAAGACAAGGATTTGCAAGGAGAGGAAGCAGTAATCTCAGGCCAAGACCCTGATGTCTTCGTCAGGCATCCTGATGGAGAAAAGGGACAAGGTGGGCATACAGCAAGACCCCTGGCAGTACGGTGACAAATTCACTCACATCTTCACATTATCATGCCATGTTATTGTGTGGCCATCCCAGCTTTCACATGGCTGAGAAGTTTTCTTCACTTTTCTTTCGCTTTAGCCAAGTTTGAAGGATGAGGGCACATGAAATCAAAGCTTCTTTTTGGCAATTTTTTTTTTTATTAAAAGTTGGGGGGTTTTGTATTCCTTTTAGAGCTAACCCACTCCACAAACCCATTATTAAAAGACAACATCCTTACAGCAACACTAACAGAAGACACACTCATCAGATATGAATAGATCCAAAATAAACAGCATTGCTGTAAACACAAAGTAGGCAATTACATTATGGGCTAATGAGGCAAAACATACTGAAAATGAACAAACTCATGCCATTGGATGCACCAGCAGGCAAGCACCGCAATGATTTCTGTTCCCCATCTGGCACTGCTCACCTGATGCTGGCATATCTGCATACTGGAATGGCATGTCCAGTTCTAGTGTTGACATTTTAAAGAGGATGTTGAAAAACTACAGGGTGTGTAGGCAGGAGACAAAAACATAGCTCAAGGGATGGAGAAAAATATTTATGGGGAGCAAATTTGATCTTATCTCAAAGACAACTTGAGACAACCATGATTAGCACGTTAGTAACCTTCCTAGGGAAAAAATAGCATATACAAAATGGTCTTTTAATCTTGCAGAGAAAGGCATAGCAGACAATTTATGGAAATAGAAATTTAGCAAATTCATATTAAACACTTTTTAATGAGTAAGATTAACCATTGAAATACGCTGAATCAGAGCATAACAGGTTGTTGTTCTCTGCAACTGTGTCTGTGCTAATACTTAAAAGAAGCCAAGGCACTCATCAGCAAAGCTAGAAACTTTCTACTTAAAAGGGGGCTAAATGGATCACATTCTTACGACTTCAGGTCAAGACTGGCTCTGTTTTCTGAAGTAATATATAAGCTGAAACACAGCACAAGCTATTGGACTCCATCCAGTAGTTAACAGTGTGAGACCAACTGGCCAACCACTTGGATTTATTTATCCAAGGGTCATGTTTTCATTAGGAGATCTGCAAATCTACTCCACCTTACTTGTTCACAAGATGTCTTGAATACCCGTACTTGCCAAAAGCAAGCTTGCTTGCAAAAATCATTTACCTGCATAGAGGGCAAGTACTGCAAGAGGTAATAAAACCAGCATTACAACTGTGCTGCATACATGAATGAAGCCAGTAGATATTGCCTCCTGGAAACAGTGCAGGAGGCCTATCAGCTGCTCAGGTACTGTTTAACCTGCAGGCATTGTTGTTTGTGTTGCTTAACACAAAAATGTGTTACAGTGTTATCGCTCACTCCAGCAGATACAGCACTGCTAATTATCCTATCATGTAGTCACTTTGCAGTGATATAAATAGCCCAGTTAGTGTCATTTTACAGTATATAGCAGAGAACCTGCAAAGCCTGAGTAGGGCATACAAGTTGCTTAAAAAAGAAAAGCAGGTCACTTTAAAGACGGATGCTGTAATTTCTCCCCACACACTTCAAATGCTGCTGTTTGCTTGAATCAAGTCAGTAGACAAGGAAAATGGGAATGATGAGTAGGGTGATGAAAGAGATGAATTAGTAACTAGTCCTATTGCTGAGAATTCACCAAAAGCAGAGATGTAGAAGCTGATGTGAATAATATTTGCCTCAGTCTCTCCTAGATACTATACTTCACAGTTCCCCCCTCCAAATTAGCTCCATAACTTGCATCCTTTTTTCCTCCCTGCAGATGGTCATGTTTCCTTGTTGCCAACAGAATGTCTTTTTCTTGAGCTCTGCCTTAGGGACCTCCTATGCTTACCCTTGAGTCCACCCCACAGCTGAGAAATTCTGCTGTATCAGAGCTGGACTGCTTACTCAGGCAAGAAGTTCAATGAAATGGCAGAATGTATATGGGAGATTAAGCCTAATGAATGGGACTCCTGAATTTCAAGCTGAGATTTCCAGGCTATAAATAGATACAATCAGAAAGGAACTGTGAAACACAGGCTGGTTTGGACCATTTGTGTTCATGCATATGTCTGGAACAGCTAGAAATTCTGGACAAATGTCCTACATACTCAAACTCTCCCTAGATAAGATTTCCAGGCAGCAAATATATCTAAACAGGGAAATAAATTTAAAGAGATATTATTAATAATATTCTAATTATCTGTAAGAAAAGATGAGAAAAACTAGGAAGTGCAGACCTAACTGTTGGAGAGCGAGTTGACAGAGAAGGTTATTAAAACCAAGCTGAGCAAAGGAAAATTTAGGCAGTCTTAATGAAAATTTGCTGACAGTGAGATAATATGCTACATAGTAGTATCACTGAAAGGAGGCAGTATGGGCCTTGTTTCACAGCTGAACAATTAAGACAATAAGCCCAGTTAGATATTTGGAGAAGGAGG
>JANZLP010000001.1:44870056-44880931 GCA_026930925.1 Chelictinia riocourii | reverse complement strand
AGCAGCAGGTCCGTCTTGGATCCAGCTGGAATTGACTTTATCCAACACAGGTACAGCTTCTTGTGTCATCTCACAGAGTTGATTTGCTTGCCTCTGCTTCTTACAAGCTGTATTTTTTCCAGTGGCTCCTTTAAAGCCACTTGATAAGTGAAATGCCCAAACTGATCTTTAAAAAAAAAATAAAAAAAATCGTTGTCTACCTCCCTTTGTTAAACATCTGTGTACAGTATACTACTGTTTACCTTTATTTTAAAAAAATGTATCTCCAACTTCACTCTCCTAATATTCAGCCCTGCTCAGAGGGTCTGACTTTGTAATCCCAACTAAGTAGATCTGATTAGACCAATATAAAGAACCTATAGGGAGGCCAAGAGCTGGTGTATACCATGATTCTGTTCTATAACATTTCTGCATCCTTTTGAGTTAGGAAGTTAAATAACTGCCCTTGTCAGTGGATGGTTATTCCAATGTCTGTTATGTCAATAATAAATACTCTTTCAGCCTTAATGATTCCATTTCTAGCCTAAGTCCCCAAAACAATTTTGCTTGAGGAATAAGGAGAAGCTGAGAAGAAATGTGATGCATATTCTTTCAAGAGGATTTTTGTGCCATCTTGCTCTTTTCCAAATTCTTGCTCATATTTGAGTGCAGGTTGTGACTCTGGTTGAGCGCCTGCCAGTGGGAGCCATAGGGCTGAAGCTGGAAATGGGCAATTTATTTCTTTTTGCTGTGAAGGATTGTGGGTTCTTAAGTTACTACTGTTACATCTTGCCTGATATCAGATGCAGTAAATGCATCTGAGCAAATTCACTGGCTAGAACAGGACTTTATCACTATGACTAATGAAAGCAAATATTTTTCTTTTAATAGCAACAGGAAGAGAATGTCAGTGATAGTTCGAACTCCAGCAGGACAGCTACGTCTCTACTGCAAAGGGGCTGTAAGTAATTATGCTACCTAATGGAGAACTAACACTACCAGTTATTGTTTCAACAGCTGTGGCTGTTGCTGGCTTTTCATGTCTCATACATAATACTGGCTGGCTTTCTGTTTAGGGCCAAGTGATTTAAGAGATCTGTCATTCCTCCTCTGACTCCTTTGCAGGCAGGAGGATAGCTAGGCTTTCTGTTACCCAGCTGAAATCCTAAAACTTATGGGAGCAGTTCCCTTTACTTAAGCAAAGTCAGGATCTCGCCCAGCTGTGCAGCAGCAGTTCAGGACCTAGTCTAAATGCTGTTGCCTGAATCTGTATTACTAAAATTTGTTCTCAAGTGCTTGTCTGTTGATACGGCTCTGTCACATCTCTGTACCTGCTCTTATTTTTCATCATGACTGGCACCATGTTGTGCTTCTGTCTTCACTGATGAGAGCAATAACTTGCCAAAGTACAAAGGCTGCAAAACTAGCATTTGCCACAGCCAGAGAGTGGTTCTAATTTCAATGGAAAACTATGGAGGTGGCTTTTTGCAACAGGGAAAACTATTTCTGAGTTCTGTAAGGATCTGGTTGACTTTAATTTGCCCTGACACAGAGGTCTGTGCATACTGCTCTGTTGCTTCAGTTTAACTCCCCTGATTTCATAAAGATGTGCCAGCTTCATGCTGGTGTGGTGGGAGTGAATTAAGCCCCCGGTCATTGTGCAGTATTTCAAAGTTGTAGGTGTAGTAGCACTGCACAGATCTGCAACTGTTTGTTGGTAATACCATGCCTGAGTTGATACTGTTTCTTGGAGTGCGGTACTGGAAGAGATGGAGAACAGGAGAGTTTGCAGTAAGAAATTCCGTGCTGTCTTCCATATGAGCAGGCTTAGGTGTCTAACAGAGCGAAAGGGTTGTAGTAATCAGTGTAATCTGTTTTGTCATGTATGTTCTGCTGCATTTACTAATCATCTAAAGTGCAACTTCACTGACTGTTCTGTGTGAGCTCTTCCTCATTCTGGCAGTCATCTTCAGTCCTGTCACTTCTATCATAAATTACTTGTTTTGTATGCCTGTCTCCTGATCAGTGATAGATGTTGGCCTCTTTACTTAGGAGTACATGTTTGAGCAGAAGTAGGGTTTCTGTATTTTACGTGTATGTATCAACTTGTCTTGGTAGTTGCAGAATAAAATCCAGAGACTCTAGATACATAGGTGATGGTGCTGTATTTTCATCGCAGCTATTACCTGGGCCTTTCAATTGCGGTTTGATTTAGTGATGAAGAAAGTTGCTGCGGGAGGAAGGTTATTTCTAAGAGAATTTTATGGTAGAACCTGATCAGTGTTTCTGCCTTCTGTTTTTTTTTAACATCAGGGAAATCTTTTCTAGAAAGGATTGCCAGAAGCTCTTCATGGGACTACAATGTGTACTGAATAAGACCAGACACTTGAGTTCTCTGAAAATCAACTTATCTGCTTAATTCAGAAAGTGTTCTGTAATCCCCAGTAATAGACACCCCTTTATGGAAAGAGGGGAGGGCAGAGTGTACTTCTGTCCTCTGTTGTTTAAAGTGGATGCAGTATCTCTGCTATTGGGCACAATTCAGATTACGTACTCAAACCAAAGTCTCTAAAACCCAAAAGTATTACTTCTAAATATAGTCTTGGGTTCTTTTATTAGTAAGTTCCCTCAGGTTACTTCACTTGAGCTTGTAAATATGCAGATGGAAACTTAATATGTAGACTTACTCTGTTGTAATGCATTTGGTTTTAATAGGATAATGTAATTTTTGAGAGGCTTTCAAAAGATTCCCAGTATATGGAGCAAACACTGTGCCATCTTGAATACTTCGCAACAGAAGGTAAGAGAAACAGTGTGTCTTGAGAATTCAGTTTATCAAATTACTTGCAGCATGTTCTGCATGGTCTAAGCTTTGCAGTGCCAAATAAGATGGTTATGAAGATAAATTGACATGGTGTGTAATCGGCAAATTAACAACTCTAGGATAACTTTAAGCTTAAGGAAGTTTGTGCCCTGCTTCAAAAAAATACTTGCTGAAAAAAAACAATGGGTGCAGATCAGTTAAGAGGGGAAAGAAAGGCAGCCAAAGATCTGACTGTAGAAGAAAGCAGATTTAACATTTCCTCCAGACAGGCAGGGCTTGCACAGAAGATACCAAGAAATTAAAACTAGTCAATGATTGTGCCTTACTCCAGAATGGCAAACTGGATACTAGCAGAGATAGACGTTACTGGGACAGCATCAAGCAACATCTTGAGAAAGGAAGTCTATGAAATTATCAGCTTTTGAGACACAGTAACATTTACCAACAGTGGCTCTTACCCTGCCTAGTGAAGTCTGAGCAGGAAGTAACTCATGGGGGAAAAATTCTCAAGTTATGTCAATTAGATGATCTCAAGATTGCAAAATCTGAAAGACATCCAACACCTAGGCCTAGCTTGATTTTGAAAGACTGTTAACGGCAGTTTCCATTATGGATGCTCAGTGTTCCTCAAAATAGAGATTCTGAAGTACTACTTAAGAAAACCCAAACAAACAAAACAATTCCTTCCCCTCAAATAAACAACAACTAAATTAATGCAAGAACTTTCTCTAGCCTCATTCTGAGGATACTTTGACTTGATACAGAGTATTAAGCCATCACCACATGAAAGCTACAAAGACTCTCACTGACAAAACCAGCAAATGAAAATACATTACTTCCACAGAATGATGAATAATTTATATCTGATTTGCTTTGTCACCACTGACAAAGGTAAGTGGCATGAATAAGTACTCATTACTGAGGCACACAGTCATGCTGTACTGTCTCAGACAGTTACTGCTGTATGATAACACAGCCTTAACTCCAAAGCCAGCACTTAACTTCCACGATTTGCCTATTCACAGCAGTATCAGCTTGATTTACCAGTAACTGACAGCTTTAAGAATTGTTCACACATTACAAAACTCTTGCACCTTCTCAACTGAATGGTTGCTGAAACATGTTGAAGAATTGAAAACTGGTTTTGACACGCAATTCCTATCAACATGGTTGAGAAATATGAAGTTACCATATTCTGCTCCTTTAAATTCTTATTTGGAGGTACAGGCCTACATTTGAATTCATACCTTTCAACACATCCATCCACAGTATCATTCTTTCTCAGTCCTTGTTTGCTCCTTCAACATTCAGTTAAATTTTACTGTTACGCAGCTTCTACCTGTCTCTGCCTTCATATTCTCCCACACTCACCCACCTTCCTGTCTATATACTCAGCTTTATCTTTCAAACAGTGATATCTTTTGGTTTTGAATTTCATCTGCTGAAAAACATGGCACTTTAGAAACTCTATACAAATAGTAAAGTATGATAATGAAAATTTAAACATGTTGCAAATGAGTTGGGAGAGTCATTCCTTGTGGATCACAACATTTCAAACATTTCATTTTTTAATCCTTACTGCATTAAAAAAACCCCTAACATTACTTCTAGACCCCAACAAACAATAGAAATGTTCTCTGTGAAGTGCAGGCATTACATTGATACAGTGAACTTAAGTGCCACTACAAGTGGCGTACCTGACAAGTAGGGTCCAGATCCATTTTTCTTCTGAGGAATTTCTCCACATGTCCAATTGTTGCCTCCCCTGAAACACGCACAAACTTCTTTTCCAAAGGCTGCAAAGAATAAATGTAAGATATTAAGACAATGTACGTTTTAAGCCATCATCTCTCATAAACCCCAAACTCAGTAACAGAAGGAGACAGCTTAAATTTCTGGACCTTTTTCTGATCTACTGCCAGATTACCTCATAAGGAAAGGACTAAACATGTATTAAGACTCCAACTTCAAACTTCCAGCTGTTTAAAACAACATTTAAAAATAACCAGCTACTGACTTCAGTCCTATTTCACTATTGAAGTACCAGAGTTCCTTAAGTTTTCCCCAAATCAGGCTTGCGTACCAACCATGATTCAGATAATTAAACCATGTCATTTTATAATGCAAGGAGCTTAAGTCCTTTAGCATTCTAGAAGTATTATGGCTCAGGCTGCAATCAACTTAATAGTCCATGAAATTCCAGAATCAATTAAAATATACTACTATGCAGAACACAAGGGCAAGACTGGTCTGAAATCTTTTTGCATCATTTCTGAATACTTTCACAGCAAGGACTGCAACGACAAGACATTTGTTATGCCAGCCTCAAAAATTTTAATGAGTTTCTCTTCTACAGATAATATTTTAAACAGCTGACTGGTGATATGGGCAGCTAAGCGAAGAGGCACAAAGGCAGAGCAGATGCCTGCATTCAGTGTGATAAATGGATTACCTTTTGTGTCAATTAATTGGATTTTTATGTTGACTTCTGAACAGCTGTGATTTACTATCCAGGTTCATCATATTCCTTCAATTTGAAAGAAGGGTCAGAGGGTCATGGTCTGCCCTTGAATTCAATCATGAATTTAAATATGTATCCATGATAACCGTGGTTTTGGAACAATAGTTTGATTTATTCGGGTACCAGAGCTAGAAATGACAGTCAGACCTGATCTAGGGAACCACGCTGTGGCAAGCTCGATGCTGAATTTATGCTTGCTGCATGTATAAATCAAAATTTATGGCCTCAGACCTTGTAACCTGTTCTCTCCCCGCCATTGCCACTTAAAAAAAAAAAAAAAAAAAGGTTGAAAACGCTTCATATAATATGAAGTTCAACATCTAGTTCAGAAAAAATAAGACAAAAAAAGTAACTAAGGACAGAGCAATACTAAAAATGGGTCAGGGTATATTTTCTGAGAAGTGGACATAAAAGAGGATTCTGAAGGTTGATGAGTAAAACTCTTCGTCATAAAGTTGAATAAAAAAGCATGAAGATATGAAGTGTAGTAAAGAAAACAAGGAGAGAAAGGAAGAAGAGATAGACTGAAGCAGGGGGTTAACATACAGCAAGGAATTTGAAAATGCTGTAGAAAAATACCAGTTAAAAGATGTGGTATTTCTTAAAACTCACATAGATGATACAGAAGTCTAACTACGCACAATAAGCTGAGTAGCACTTTAGTCTATGGATAGTAGGATTATTTACAGCACAGAACTATTCACTGTGAGTAATGGTTGGGCAGCCTTTCATCTTCAACATCCTCAGAACACTAGAGACCACTCAGCCATGGGGTCTGACTGGTAATCCCTGTCATCCACCCAGGGGTGCAGGAAGGCTCAGCTGCTCCAGCTCCTTCCCTCGATAAGTGCAGCACTTTTTTACTACCTGGCTCTTGCAGCGGTGGTCTCCCTAGAAAGCTTACTGTGGGTATATCCTGTTAAACATGGTGAAGAAAACAATAACTTGCCCAGACAGGCAATATGAGCTATATTCCTCTAGTTGGTTGGAGGGACTGATTTTGGTTGCATATCACCAAACACAAGCCCAGCACTTTGCAAGAGCATAAACTTTCTGTCGTGATGACAATGCTGGTATGTGACAGGGTGAATGGGATGTAAAAGGAGGTAAAATATATCCTGCCAGCATGACCAAATAGTTCCTTGATTTGTGTTGGCTCAAAGAAGTTTGTGTCAACATTTCCCTGAGACCAGTGGCTGGGTTGCAGTCTCCCACTCTCCTTGTGACCTACCCATGTACCTAAGTGGCTCTGTCATTACCATGCCTGGGGTGTGTGTAATTGATGGGTATTAGCACCACCATCCCTTTATTACCCATAATGTCCCTTGTTGCACAAGACAAATGACTTGACCAAGGTCCCACTGGAAGTCCAAGGCTAAGTTAGTACCTGAACCAAGCACTTCTGTGACTTTTGTCCCACACCTAAGAAGCTTCAATGGTTGCTAGCTGCAATGCCTTTACTGCAATGCTGACAATATTGGGAATTTTTCCTAAAAATCAGGTTGTTGCATATATGCTGAACACCTTCTTACAGTATTTTGTATAACTACATTTCACAGCCTCATGGGGCAGGGAGATGATAGAAAACATGACTCAAGGATCAGGTAGCAAACAGAAAGAGCAGCAGTGGTCTATAAAAATAACCTCCTGAGTGTTAAAGCTGTACTGTGATTTGGAGGGACTAGATTCAAACTTTCCTAACGTTTGCAGGTGACAGACTCCAGCCCTGTTCTGCTGTGGTGAGTGGCACTTACCTTGGGAGCCAGAAAAGAAGCAGCTGGTTTGTAGAGGCACTATGGACACAAAACCAAAATGAGCAAATGAACTTCCCTCAGCAAAGGCTGGCCCTACCTACAGGCTGGAGTGGAGCATTCCCAAACTTCACATCTGGTTCATGAAATCTGGGCCCTGCCAGAGCCCTGGACCAAGCTACATGAGGGCTGCTTGGGTCTAAATCATAACAGTCAAAACTGTGCTCTGTCTGCAACATATTAATGTAATGTAATAGATTTGAACTAATTAAACTTCCTCCCCAGCCATAAGACATCTTGATTCAATACATGGGCCACAACCTGGAAAGACCTGGGTGTTGCTGCAAGTCTTCCCCAGCCACACCTCCTTGAGAAAGTTGCTGCTTCTTTCTGTGTCCCTATTTCCTAGTGTCATCTATTTAGATGAGCTCCTTTAGATAGGGTTTTTGTTTTATTCTGTAAGTGTATGTACCCACACCGAAGTGCAATGGGGCTCCATCTCAGCTGAGTTGTCAGTGTTTCTGTCCTACAAATAATATGCGTCTTTCCAGATATAGATATTTTTTTCTGCATTTGCATTCCCACAGTCTCCTCCTTCTCTAACAGAAGGAAGCAGGCCAGATTTGACAGTCATATTTATCTCTGTTACTCCCACACCTCAAGGGAGATCTGTTTATTAATGTGCCACTTCCCTTGATAAATTACTAAATAGAAAGAAAAGCCTTGTACTCATTTCTTGCTGTTCCTTCCCATGATTTATGTCCACAGTGCTGGTTCAGCCATTGGTCACCATCAATTTACAGAGGGAAGAAGTCCTGATGTCCAACAGAAACCTGGGCTTTGGCAGTGCAACCAGCATGGGCACCCCCCCTGCTGCACACAGGTACGTCATTTTTTCCCGATGTAAAACTCTGCTGGAAGCTGTCAGATTTGCAAGCTGGCCTGGGAATTCTCCAGCCCAAAACCAGTAATATGCATTACGTTAGCGTCTGCTCTAATTTAGACCTTGCAAGTACCGTGGGCTATCTAAAATGTTTGATAGCAGATCCAATATGTTGGGCTCATGCTTTACACAAAAGCCTCTTAGGTCTTGCAGGCTTCCAGGGAGATCTGTGACCTAAAATCGTGCTATGGATGAAAAATCCCTCTCTTCTCAATGACAGCCTGCCCAAGGTACCCGGGAAGGGAAGTGTCTGGGAAACAGAAAAAGAGTTTAACCAAATGAAGAAGTGCTCATCAGTGCATTGAGGAAGGGAGAATCTTTTCAAAATTATTATTCAAAAACAGATTAGCAGCACTGGGATTGTTCTTAATAATAAAATTGGCCTGACCTAATCCCCTGATCTGAGGACACTGAGCTTGAACGTTCAATGATACCAGGCAGCAGCAAAGATAAGCAATAGTGTAGCTGTACACATTGGCAAGGTGTTCAGTATGAGCTGACTGACAGCCACTTGAATATGTAAGCAAAACCCTCTGTTGCCTGAGGTCCGGTGATGTTTCAAAGGAAAAACCACATACAACTTCTTCAGCAGTGACTGTGCCCAGAGAAGTAAACAAAGGCAGGATCCATTTTTCAGACACAGAGATGGAGAGCCTCGGGAGGATTTATCGCTAGTGCTCCCTCACTGATCATCCCTTCAAAAATGCTGACTTATCAAAATGAATAGGGTGCGTTTCAAGACTTTTTCAATGTTTAGAAATATGTTGGGGGAAGTTTCCAAACTGTCAGAGTTCCCCCCTCAACACTATGGGAAGGAAAAAATCTGGTATTTTTCCGTTGTTGTTCTAAAAGATGTTTTGTTCAGAAACCTAAAATCATTACAGGTTAAAATGAATTTTTAGAAGTCACACACTGAAATAAAAGTAGGAAATTATTTAAAAATTAATTCCATTCATCTAGCAGCATTTCAGTTTTTAAAATTAATTTCTCTATGCCTCTCTACCTCAGATGGGGACCCTTTTTACCTTCAGTTTCTTTCCCTTGAATACTACTAAGAGATGGTAACACTCTTTCTCACCCAGGTCCAGAAAGAAGTGATGGGCCAAAATCCACACAGCTAAACAAGAAACAAGACAACTCTATGAGATTGTTGTTGTATCATTGCCTCCTCTGGTGTTTGATAATATTTCCAGCCAAGTACATTTACAGCATGCCCAGGATGGCTGGTTGCTGTTCCTGTATCAATTTGCTCTGCTACTTCTACCTCTCATCTTGCATGAACACCTGTTTAAGCAAGCAGATGCTTTCCATTGACTTCCATGGACACTGGAACACGGAGTAAATGTGAATTCAAAAGCTGACCTAGAGACACCCCTGTCTGAGATATCTCATCTTTACTTTCAAACTAATTCTCTCCCACTTGGAAAACATGCTATGTTTATGCACACATTTTTTGGACATCCTAACAGCTTGGTTTTTATTTATTCAGTGTATATTAAACAAATTAGCTCTGAATAGAAGAAACCTGATGCTTTTTTTTTGGTTGTTTTTTGCAAAAGCTAAAGATACCTTCTTAGAATTCAAAACTGCTTCAGATTTCCAGCAACAACAAAAATGTCCTTTGGCCTGAAGTGAGACACAGGAAATTTTGAGCCAAAAGACCGTCCCTTTCTCTCTGAGTTAGGAGGAGATTAAAATGGAGATGTGAACTGGTGAATGGAAGCACAGTAAAGGTTGAGCCCAAAGCTCTGGACATTGGTGATAGCATTGTGGATGGCAGCCCCTGAGCGTCAATAAAAAATTTACCATAGGTCTTTGCCCCCTGCTGCCTCTTCTTACAAAAAGTCAATTCCGGATACATTTTACAGTGTTTTAACTGGTGTGCACTGGCCTTTCCATACTGTTTCATACATAGACCCAGATCACAGGCTCAGCTCTACATGCTAGAGAATAAATATAACCCACATATTTTAAGAAACCTTTTAAAACTGCCTGGAATAACTTTTCAGTAGAAAAAAAGCTTGACTTTACAGCAGCATTATCTTTGCAGGGTAAATGTAAACACCACAGCTCACACCTGAAATCCATTTCTCTCCTGGGGCAGGGTTTAAATATCCCATTTCTAAGCTAGCAAGAATTCAAGGCTGAATTTTCAAGTGACACTGCCAAATGTCCCAGCCTGGTCCTCCAGCCAGCCTAGAGCTGGGAGGAAAGTCCAGATTTCTTGGTAAAAAGGCAAAAGTTTCCCTGGCAGTTTCCTACTGTGTCTATGAATTATCGAAGCCATGGGTTGCTCAGAAACTGGGATTTTCTTCCCAAATTTAGATTTATCCACAATGGGCCAGCGATGAGCCAAATAGTCAGCTTTTACACATGCGGTGGCTTGTGATCTGACTCCAACGGCTCTTCCCAGTGCTGTTGTGCCGAAGGGCAGGAGCAGACCCCAGGTCATGTGGGAGACAGAAGCAGAGGTCCCTGCTCTGACCACTCGCCATGGCCGTGGGCCATCAGAGGGACATTACAAGAGATGGTTTTCCTGGAGCGAGTTTTCAGACTTCGTATCACACTAGAAATAGTGGCAGCAAAACCCTCATGAAAGGAAATGCCAGGCACTCAGTGGAGCTCCTCTGAGGCTCCTTCAGGGCAAGGAAATCTCAGGCATCTCTTTACAGACAAGCATGTTGCTGTGATCTCGACTGCAGAGGGTCATGGGGGAATCTGCTTCCAAACAGCCGAGGCCTTAAGGCACAAGGACTGCAGATGGCTCACTCCCTCTCCTCCATGGTGTAGAATGCCTGAGTAATCTACGTATAAGGCCACTTCAAGCACATATGAGAAAAGAATGAAGCTGAATCGG
>JANZLP010000001.1:44059123-44073360 GCA_026930925.1 Chelictinia riocourii | reverse complement strand
GTTTTTTTAGGGAGAGGGTCTGCAGGAAGGCTCTGTCCCAGCCCGGCAGGAAAGGAAAGGGAAATGATCCGAAGTGCTGACAATTACTCGGTCTGTTTGAGAAGGAGACTCGGACATCAGGACAGTCAGCCCTGCCCAAAAATAAAGTGCATGCTACTACTGGAATTATCTAGATAAGTAGAATTATCAGTGTCTAATAATGTCCCACGATATTAGTTGCAACCTAGTGCTAGGGTTAGGCAGGGGTATCTCCTACACTAGGGTGAGGGTCTTCCCTCCCCACAAGAACTTTATAACCCTCTGACTACATCTGAGTGCTACTTCCCTCCTGTGCTATTCACAGCTGATGCCTGTGCTCACTCATACCAAGCCCAGCACCAGAGTATGCTGGAGCAGGAAGCACAAGTGAGAGAGGGATGCACACACCAGCAAAGGCAGCATGCTGCACCCACACAGCAGCCCTCAGTGGGGATTGATCAGGTGCCAATGAATGCAAGACTTTACAGTATCACTATGTTTGACATATTCCTAAATAGTCATAAGCACAGTTACAGTTGGTGCCTGATATTTCAAACACAACAGATCAAATGTAGAATTAATTAACCTACTTAATTTTAGATTAGTATGTTGCAGATGCCTGTCCTACTTGTGGGCAGATCACTCAGGATGACTCCTTTATACACATGAAGGAAAAAAAATGCTTCTAGTATACATGTCATCTTGTTATAAACAGCTAGAATCTCTCAGATGAGTAACAATTTAGTGGGGTTAAGGACTGTCATCTAGCAAACACCTTCTGATCCTAGCCATGAGGAGGTTCTGTTAAATATAATATTGGAGAGTCCAGGGGAAACTGAAGATTCTCAGGGTTCAGACTTCATGGGGTTAAGGCACATTCATTAATGAAGCAGAGCCTATTTCCATGACACCATTTTGGTTTTGTTTTTTTTTTTTTTTAATTTCACACCCATCCTGTCAGGTTTCATCATGTATCCTCTTTATTATCACATTGTGTGACTCTGTATAGCTGTAAATTAGAATGACTTTTTTTTTTTTTTTTTAAGTTGAATTCCTCATCACAGGGAAGATGCCATGGTTACCACGTCAGTCAGGCATGGATAATAAAGTCCATAATAAGGGATCTCAGGTATGCTTGGTATCTGGCTGGAAAATTAAAGTTTTAGAAGTTAATGCCACCAGGACTGTTGAGGAAAACAGCTGCAGTGTAGGACCTGGTAATTTTAAATATTTTTTTTTAAGGCCTAAGGGAAACGTGTAAGGCAATATCTGTTACTTTAAAAATGTGAATATATTTGATTGTCTCTCATGTACACACATTTCTACTATCCTTCAGAAAATTTCCTTTGAAAACGTGATAGCAGGAGTCTGGTGTGGTTGATCAGGACTATCTAAACATGCCACCAGGTTTAGTGTTTGTATACTGTGTTTGTCACTGCGATGCGGGACCAGTTTTATTTGTGATTTTCATAGTCTAAATTTTCTTTGAAAAGTAGTTAGCAGCACAAGGCGATCCCAGAGCTTGGCTTATGTTTATTTTCACCAGCATGCAATAATCCCTTCTCACAGGATGGCTGTGTGAGCCTCGAAAGTGTAAATGTCATTCTTGCCTATGTTCTCATTCCAGGTGCTGAACCAGCTATTTCTCCTTTGAAAGAGCCATGAATCTGCTAGTTGTCAGCAATCTGAGATTTAGATGCTAACTTTTCCCCTTGTGTTGCTGTGTATTGATCTCCTTTATCCTAATTTCTGTTTGTTTGTTGTTCGGTTCACTGTCTCTGAGTAAGCTAATCTGTTTAGACATTTATGTATACACATGGCTCTGGTTTAGGCTTGTGTTTGCTTTAGGATGGTAGAAGTTCAAGAGTGATTGAGGTGTCTGTTACATGGGGCAGACTCCCCGTTATACAAACACCCCTGGGGATACTGGAAACCTTTGAGAAGTGGAGCTTCACCGTTTTGGGTTTTTTCCCCTGATAATCAGATTTGTGTAATTACTTTAAAAGAAGTCCAAAAATTCGTAACTTGGGCATCATAGTCAGTTGGATTTTTCTGATGTGAGTACGTGGAAGTGGGAAGATGCAGTAAAGTAGAAGAAAAGAAATGTGCAGCAACTGTCTGCCAAAAGTTCAGAAGATGCACAACATCCTGTCAGTCATGAGAAGGGCTCTCTGCATAAACTCTGCTTGTGACGTTGGGAAATCCATTAATCTAAGCTTTCTTTGATAAAGGGATTTACTTTTGCAGAGGCACATACAAAGACCAATCAGTATATCAGTGTACCCCAAAAATGCGCCAGGCCTGGGGGTGAAGGGGGAGAGGTTTGTTTGTTGTTTTTTTTTTTTCTTGATGCTGCATTATGCACCATGGGCTACAGCTACCTTTCATTTACATTTCTATTGCATGAAGCTGTGATTCATGCCCCTGGGAGTGGAGCGGCCTCTCCTCCTTGGGCTCTGTATACTCTTTGCTGTGGCAGGCTCCCAGAGAAACAGCCTCTACATATGCCTCATGCTGTTTGCTTGTCCCTGGCTGTCTATGCCTTGGCAGACTGCAGAGCTGGTGAAAGAAAGGTAGGTAGAGAACAGGGCTGCTCAGGATGCTCTTGCGCATCCTGATGTGTATAATGGGATTACTTGAGTTTAAGCAGCCTATGTGATGGTAGTATATATTCTGCCTCCCAAGAGGCAGACAGGCTCTTCCCTTTGGCATTGAATTTGGACCAATAGACTTGCCCCTGTTGTTAAAAACCAGCATGCATGATGAGAAGGCATTTTTAGCATGTGCTGGCTCTAAGGGTACTTTCTCATATCTAGGCAAGGTTTCTTTTAGTAACAGAATGCATTAGAATGAGAGGGACTCTTAAAAAGTTACCACAGTAGGGAAGTCTCTGGCGCTGTGTAGAATTGGAGCCTGGATTGCAGGTCAGACAGAACTGGGACCAGGCAGTTCCTAAAGCATTAGAGTGTGAGACAGGCTCTGATTCTTTGCTAATCAGAACTAGGTAGCAGGGTCTCTGTTCTTCCCTGGGGAAGATAGCTTGTGTGTTCTGGGTAAATGAAAGCCTAAGATAAGCCTTAGTTAAGAATTAACTTCCATAACAGCTAAATTTAAAACTATGGATTTTTTATCATGAAAATATTGATGTGTTTTATTGCTTTGGGCAATTGCTTCTTAGAGAGGATTTGACTTTTTCAAAGGTATTCCTAAAAATAAAATTATCTAAGCTCTTCAAAGTAAAACAGATTGTTCTTTTTATTATGTGTATTTCTTAAGCAGCATTTTCTCTTGTAACTGAACAAAATTTTTTGTTCATACTGATTCAATGAATAGGCATCCAACTTTGCTATACTAATGCAAAAACTCCTGCCTCACTTCGGTAGCAGCAGGTATAAGCACTTAGGAGAAAGTCTATCTATGTTAAGTATATGTATTTAGAGACATTAACTTTTTGCAGTGGTCCCAGGTTACACAGACTATGATACAGAGCAGTTCACTTTTGGTCCCATGAAAAAAAGAATGTATTTTTTAAATACAAAGGGTGCATCACCAATAGGTAGCATCTGAGAAAACCTAGATTTCACGTGGTAGAATGCAGAGCCTTAAAAATATTGAGCTCTTATGAACCCATAGTAGGTTGCCTTTTCTGTACTGCACTGTTTGTTTTCTGTATGCTTTGCATGAGTCACATTAAAGTAAAGCAATTGCAGAAGAGACTAGATAGAAGGCAGTGTTTCTTGAAGCAATGTTAACCCTTATGGGATGTGCAGTATGTTCAGCCTTACAGGGAAAAACCCCGTAAGATTGCCATAATGGACAGCCACTCACTGTTGTCTGAACTACAGCTAGGTGCAATCTCTTCTGTATACTTAAAGAGGGGCCTTTGGAAAGAATCTGAGTGGGACTGGGTAAGGAGACAAACCTAGATGCCATGCAAGTTCCACACTTCCCCACCTCCCTCCCCCGCCTCTGGCTGGTTTATCTCTGGGCCTGCAAAGGTCCTTAGCCGACACAAGCTTCAGAGGACTTTTATGAAATTCTGGTAGTCTGAATAATGGTCTAAATGCCAATCTTTATTTTAATAGCACAGGAGAAGGCTGACAGACACATCTGCCATTTGTTCAAATAGTTTTCACATGCTTCTACTTTAATATACAATACCATCTGTCAAGCTTTTCTGCAAATGGAATTCTTTTCTTCAGTCTACCCACAAACCTAATTATGAATGTGACGATTGTAGAGGTTACCTTTTGAAATATACAGCCAGCATTTCTGGAAAAAATACATATGCAGTTCTTGTTTGTGTGAATTATTTAACAGATGGCAAAAATGCTTTTCAGTTATTACAGCTATCCCTACTGTGGAGGAGAGCAGTGTTTGTGCAGGGCTGGATCCTAGTGTTGACAGCATACAGTACTACTTGGCACACTTAAATGTGATGGGGTCTGATCTGCAACTCTTTCTTCTGATTATTGATTTATTTGATATTGCCTATGTTGAAGTGGTTTACGAAGCCAAGGACCTTTGTTATTTTAATAAGAGCTAAATTGCATCAAATGACTTTGGAGGGTGTAGGACTTTTTCCACAAAGAGAACTGCCAGGTATAATGTATAGTTCATTATTTCTGAACTACTTCTTTCACAAGTAAATTAATACATCATTCAAGCCACTACAAATAAAAATCTTGTGCAGAACATATGCTTGGCATATCAAAGTTATTCAGGAAAGTGACAAAGTACAATTTTTTATTATTGTTGGAGGGCTAAAACTAGAGAAGCCTTGTGCAACTTCCTTTGATCAATATTCTGAGCTGACACAAAGGTCAAGGTTAAAATGTGGTCATCACATCTTAATGAGGACCTTGCTTGCAGAAGAACCCCATATGAAGTGATCCCTGAGTGTAGCTGCTTATTATCAACGTTTTTCTCTAAGAAGGAAATCTGGAGTTCAAACACTTTTACAACCATACCAAGGACTGGTTCTAGTCTCAAGCCGAAGGACACTAGAAATGGATTTAATGAGGGAATCAGCTAATTTGTCTTTAAGTGATGTTCCACCAACCTTAATGACAAATGCCAATGAGCTAAAAGTTTGGTGTCAGCAAAGACATAGGTCTGAGAAAGAGAGAAAGGAAGGGAGGAGCTCACTCTGCTCGTGTGAGTCACCTGATAACAGTAGTTGTACAAGACTTTGCCAACATCTTGCTGCTTTTCAAAGAAATGACTAATGTGTGAAATCCCATATTGTCTCTACAAAGCCAGTATGTTGTCCATACATTGCAGGCAACACCTATCCACAGTATAATCGCACACAAACAAGGACCTCACAACAGTTCTCAAACTAGGCACTGCAAAAACCTGACCTCATCATCCTCACAGTGAAATGACCTTACACATAGAGGAGTCTGGGCAACAGTGACAGACAGATGATTTCCTTAGCAAACTGAAATTAGTGAAAGACTTTCCAACTGAACAAGAGACTATACTTCTACAGATTGATAGGATTAACAGTCTGGTTTATTGCTTTGTTTTGCAGAAGGAGCTCTGTAGTTTTTCTAATAGTCGTGTGCCCTGAATACTTACACCCTTACAGATGTGTAATATGCCCTTGGAGCCACCCAGGGGAACCTGGTCAGCAATGGTTTATGGAATACATTGATGGCAAAGCCAGCACCACTCTGTAGCACTTACATTTAAAAAAACACATATGAAAAAAATCTGAGAATGGCCTGGCCAGTCCTACTGGGTATAAGATACTAGGGTACCTGTCAGAGCTTCATGCTCCTGTGCCACAGAAAGACCTGATGCTGACCGATGTGAAGTTTGGAGACATCCCAAATGACTCATTATTTGTGTCAATTTGAGAAAGTCATATCCAGACTCATAAGAAAACACATAGCACAATTCCATGCAGACAGAAAAAATGAGACAGTCTACTTGCTTGAAGGTTCCAGTACATCACATCCTATGCAACACAGAATTCTTTTTTTCCTGCTGCAAATATTCAATCCAATAGCATGTTTTGGTTTAGAGATAAAAAAGCACAGCCAACAAAATCATCTTGAACTGAGTGTTTTTTCCCTTCTGAAAGCCTCAGATTGTAAACATCTATCAAGCCATCCTTTCTAATTTAATTGGGTTGTAGTTTACACTCACAACCAAACAATAAAGTTAGAGTAATGAGTTTCAGTCACAGGACTCTAGCAAAGAGTTTAATTTATACAGATAATTAAAATCACCATCTCACTGTCCTCTCCTTGTTCTTGGTACTGTACTAGAAATTGTAAACAGTGGAACATTATCACCAGTGATCTTCCCATAGTATTAGAAACTTCTTCACAGATGAGTAGCAATTTTCCTACTTAAAAGCAGTATCAGGCTTCACTACACTGACATGAAATGCCCAGAGCACAATCCCAACTTCTTTTACTTATTTCATTTTTAAAAGATCCAGTAATACCTTTTGAAAGGGCTTCTAGCAACTTGTTATGTTTTAATAGGATTTTAGTAGTATTAATAATTAAGTTGTGATTTTAAATGTAACAATACCCATATACATCTTCTGACTGAATGATTATACAGGTGCAGGCCCAAACTTAAACAAATTTAATTTGGCATTCATTATTTTACTTAATTTAGAAGCAAGAGCATGTATAGCTTTCAAAATGCTAATTAGAAATGTGAAAATAAAATCTTAAAATGGTTTCAAAGAGTAACATTTTGCACGATTTCCGAATTAACCTAAGCCAATTGCTTCTTCCTCCTAGGAATTAAACAAGAATTCAATTAGACAAAACCATTAAACTGGCAGCTTTAAGAGCAACTCTTCTTTTTGCATTCAAATATAAACACTTATCTTAATACCAAGCTAGGCACTGTTAAAATCCCTTGTATTCAAGAGAATCCTTGACTCTTGTTATATGAAGCAATTTTGATATCAAAAAATCAGTTGCTTGATTATTTTTGTTTATTTATTTATTTTCCAAACTAAATTAGTATTTGCCAAAACACTTCAGATTAGAAAACAGCTTTATTATGAAATTACAGCTAGTTGGTTCAGGCTTCTTACAATCCCCAGTTCATGTAAAATGTCAGATTTACATACTTAGAAATAATGTGAGCAACCAGTACTAGAAGAACCTGGACAGAGGATCCACGTTTATTTCTGTGGAATCAGTAAAGACATGGTTGTTCACCCCCATCCCTGTGCCACCTTTCCCTCGTGTCAGCACAGATCCGTGCCCACAATGCCATGCAGCAAAGCTGATCCAGCTGGAAACTGAATTAGTGAAAAATCCATGTATTATTTCAGCCCCTGCATTTTTTCCAAACCCGCCGGCGACCTGGCTGCACAAGCAGTACAAGGGGGGTGCAGTGATGTGAGAACAAGCGGATGGAAGTTTGGGGTCAGTTTTTTTCTGTAGTGGCTCATGCTGCTTGGACCACACAGCAGATCAGAGCACGGCAGCGCAGGGATGCCGCAGGTATAGACTCAGAAGAGCCAGGGACCGCCCCACTACCACCACGAACAAAACCTCCCATTTTAATCCTAAAAACATCAGAAAAGATCATGTTGGTCACATCCCACTCCCTGTCACCACAGGCATCTTTAAGGCAGGGGGTCGGCAGAGCATCTACTACACGCACCGTGACACGTGGTCACCGCAAAGCGTTTCCCAAGATCTATAGTGTGAGGCTAAAAGCTGCAAAATGCAATATGCCACAGGAGGAGGGAGAGAAGGGCATTGCCAGCATCAGCTCCTTGCCACAGCCGGTTAATTTGTCAGGTAGTAATTCATTAGGTCTTAATACATAGGGTGGGTTTAGAGCAATGGGAACTTAGTAGCACTCAATGTACACATTCTGTGACATGTCAGCAACATGGTATTCTGTAGACAGCCGCAGATTTGTTATGTTAATACCCCCGTCTCCTTCTGAGATTATCAAAAGGCAGGTGCTGTCACACTGAAAAAGAATTACGGTTGGGGACGGATAGATGTGACTGGTGCTTATTGCTCATGCATATCCGTATCTCGATAATGAAACACCAAATGAGAACAGAATTCAGCCTAAGAGATAAGATGTCAGAATAATTTTGTATCTTGTCACTAGGTAATGATTCTAATGGTATCTCTTACTTAGCTGCCTTCATTAATGACTTTATGGTGAAAGCATGTTTCAGCAATTGTGAACCTGTGGAATACTCTATGTTCTGGGGCAAAAGATTAGCTTAATGAGGAGAAAGCCAATTTCCTGAAGAAATGCCTTACATAGTTCCTGCTTTTAAAAGAAGGACTGTAACATGGATAATTTGTCATTACAAAATATAAAACCCACTTAACTTCACAGATTGATGCATTTACAGCACCCCTGCAGAGGGAAGAGAGAGACTAATAGATTTTTCTCACCTAGTAAAATAGGTGGAAATCTGTCCCTCCAAGTCCTTTTGCTCAGTAGAGAAATGTTCATTACCAAGAAATTGTGCTCAAGGAGCAGACCATCACTTAGCTTCTCAGGCACTTCACAAGTTTTACTAGATGTTTATTATGTTATTTAGGTACCTGTGAAAATGTGGCCCACAGACACTGAAACCCGTGACAGAGCTTTGATAAATGCTTATATCTTTAAAATACAACATACTTTATTTTGTTATGGGCAACTATCTAACTTCAGTAGTCAAGAAATAATAGCAACGACAGGATTTCAGTAAGTCAAAACTACAGTGCTGCAATCTTTAGCAGAAGCTGTACAAAGGAAGAACTATGAGCATTAGGTCATCTAGTCCATCTTGCCAACAAAGGTTGTTTCTCTACAGCCTTGGCAAGCAAACCTGGTCACCAGGCTTGCCAAAACAGAAACTGGCAAGAGCCTTGATACCTGATGTGCAAAGAAAAGAAATGAGCACAAACCTAGTATATACTTTGTCTGTATCTTTTTTTCAGAATTTAAGCAGAAAGGTTAGAAAGTCCTTCAGCATTCATCCCTGGGAAAAAGCTGTACTATATTAGCTGTGTCTTGGCACTTGACAGTTTATGCCATCTTCAATTTTTCCAGTAAGTTTAAGTACTGTAGTGGAAAAAATTCTACAGGGAAGGTTCATTTTCCCTCCCCCTATTTACTAAATATAAGATGCACTATTTACCAGTCTACATCTGCAAGTTATGCCAAGCTTACCATAATATAAAAAGACTGTGAGTTTAGAGAACAGAGATTTAGCACATTAAAAGATTATAGTTTTAGACAGTCTCAAGCTCTCTTACTGTTCTGCAGCAAAAACCTTCTGTCACCGAGCTCCTGAGCTAACAACCCTTTTCCAGTGGAACCATTCTACTTCTCGTTAAGGTGACTCAGAATAACACAAAGAAAGCAGATTCTGTCTATGAAACTACACCATGGTAATAGCCCACTGTGATACAAGAAAGATGAAAGAAGCTGGACAGCCATCAGAGAAACCCCCCCAAATAGAAGATATCCTCATCCTCACATAGGAATGAAGATACTTTGAAATTTGCAGGGCAGCAACCAGCTTGGTGGTGAATACATAACTGGGCAAAATGCTTTCCTATAAAATTTATCTTTGTCAATGCCAGTCACCAAACATGGTACCTTTAGGCTGACAGTGAACAAAAAGCCATTATGGTTTAAGGTGAGGGGAACTATACTGGTGATTGCCACTCTCCCCAGCCCATGCCAGGCTGGCACGTATGGCACCCTGAAAATCCAGGTAGCAGCCAAGGCCAGGATGTGGTAACTTCTCCCCCGTTATGCTGGAGTGACAGTCACTCCTCTGCTGCTTTGAAAAGAAAAAAGGACATCTACTGGAAGTGTTGCTGTATTGAATATAAACCTGCCTGCCACCAGATGTAGTTAGTAACAATTAGACCAAATTCGAGAAACTGGAAGAGATGTATAAAATATTCATTATTTGTTCGTTCTCTGCTAGTAGACCTCTATGTTTAGATTAGCTTAGCTTTCAGGACAGTCAAACTGACTACCACTTTGGGACCTATTTAAAATATACTGGTCCAAAACTTATGGTGGGATAAATTCATATAACTCCACTGACTTCAGAGGAGCTGTTGCAATTTATGTCAAATGAGTTTCTAGTCCATGGTTAAAATTCATGACTTGCTTCTAACACACACTCATAAGTGGAAATGTTGTTGTTACTTCTGTATTTTAATGGAAAATAAATGTTACAGGTGATTTATGTCCTACAGACCCACAATAAATGTGCAAAACATAAATAAAAGAACAGATATTGCATTCTTTGCAAATAAATAATTTTTCTCATGCCTGAGTTTACATGAGTTGTGGCATCACATGTGACTTCTCTTCACTCCTACCCTATCACTTTTGCTTATGAAATCTCAGAGTTCTCAAATACTGAATAATTAATTGGTTGTGGGAAGCTGTTAGCAGAAAATTTTATTTTCCCAATGTGAAGATGCTGTTCTCAGAACATCAATAAGAAACACACCATGTTAACTCTATTTCCACAGAAGAAAACTTTCTGAAAAAAATGCATATATTCTATCTTACTCTGCACCAGATCCACTTGTCCGCTCTGATGCCCCTGCCTCAACTCTTAGACAACTCCTACCCTTTTATGGTCATTGCCAATAAAAACTGAGATTCTCACTAGACACAAGTCAGCATTATTCCACCACAAATACTGCAGTCATGTTTTAATCACTTTAAAATCTCAAAAACATGGAGCTCATGGCTGGGGTTACACTACAAGGCTTTTCTACAGAAAATGCTATTTTTCTACTCTTCTGCGATTCTCCCAGTCAGTAAACAAAATAGTGATCAGAAAATTAATATCATCATTTTAATGCAAATTGATATTCTCCTAGCAAAAAGCTGCTTTTGAAGAGCAAGTGGTCAAGGAATACCAATCAATAAGAAGCTGGCTCAGAGACAGAAAACAAAGAATAGAAATACTTAGTCATTTTTCTGTGTCACATAGGTTGATTGCAAAATACTCCTATGTACCATAATAAAATAATTCTGATTTGCTAAACTTATTAACGAATGAGTAATGAGCGAGTAGTGAAAGCCAGCATTTTTTGAGCAGGAAAAATTAGTGGACCAGAAAAAAAACCTCAGTAGAATTTGACAAAACTAGAGAGTGGGTCTGCTGATGAAAATCCCCCATAAAGAAGTATATAAAAATACACTGCAGAACTGAAAGGAGGTATTCACCCACAATATAGCTTGACAAAAATCTTACAGGATTGCTTTTATATGTGATCCAATTTTTTTTTACAAACATATTAGCAGTATTACATGGCAGTTAGTCTTAGCCTGACATAACTGTCCTCAGTGGGATCCAACCTCAGATCCTGCAGCTTTCACTTGGCCACCAGTCACACTTAGACCTAAGCCTTTTCTTCTGACTACATAAGCCCAGCTCCATCTACCTCTCATCATAGGTCTTGTGCTTTATGTCTCTGATAATCTTGGTAGCTCCTGCTGGACCATTCCAGTTTCTTGTCATCCTTTTTGGACAGAGAGGTCCTGCAATGGCTAATCTCTGTTAATGGACAACCCCCAAAATACATGGGCAGCTGTCATGTAACTACCCCTCTTCCCATCCTACCTTCATCCAAAAGCAGAAAGAAAATGAAATGTTATAAAACTTTGGGTCAATAAATACCAACAGAATTAAAACTTCCGTCTCTGAACTTCAGGATGGGCTGAGGGAGAAAATATCCAACAAGGACAGTGCAGGTGGAAGCAAATTTCATTCTAAATATACTCCTGAGGATCATCTGGTAAAAGACCTCCACTAAAGACATGGTTCAAAAAGAGCTCTGGCAAAATATGTGGCATCTCTTGTGTAACTTCAGTGAAAATTACACCTGACAAAACCAGTCAGCCTGGCCCTCTTCACTTGATAACCTCCCATCAGTCTATCAGTGACAAAGACAGGGGCCTACACCCTATAAAAGGCAGAAATCACTTTGTTATCATTAAAACATAGATGCCTCTATGGCAACACCAGGTGATTCTTAATGACCACTCCATAACATTTGAACTCAGGAAGACAAATAATATCTCTAGCTGAGAATACCAGGGAAGACTATGTCTATTTAGATTAAAAATAGCAGCATCCAGACAAGAATCACCCAAAGTGATGCCAAAAGAGCAGAGAACCAAAAGAAGCTTTGACATCTGCAGACAATACCTTCAGCAATGACATAATAAATCTGTTTCAATGCTAGTTTTCAAACTTCTCCGATTACGCCCTACTCGTTTTCTCTAATGGTTTAAGCCTCTTCCTGACTTCTCTACACATATTCAACACAAATGAAAAAAGCTAGCATGTAGCTCTTGTTAAACACTGAAAACTCTGAGGCATGCTGTGCCCACCAGATCCCCTGGGCTGCATCCATGGAAGTTATAATCATGACATTTCTTCTGTCCCTATACATACAGGGTAGAAGGGGAATAATTACTACCTGAGGTGAAGGAGATTCTTTAGCCAGAAGGACTGAATTTTATATTGTAAAATTATTTGGGTCAGGGGTTGGATCTCAGTAGTCCTGGAGTGCCATAATGTTGATGCCAATAATCGTCAACTGCCTGTTGTAGATGAACATTGTGAATGTGCAGTTATTCTTCTGAACCCCACCAAAACCTCAAACTAAACCAAACAAACCACACAACCAAAGCAGCAGGGGATTCAAAGTTCAAAATCTAGTGATTTTAGCTGAGGCCAAAAAGTCAAGACAGTGGCTTTCAGTCCCATTTTCGAACTCCCATCTTGCAGCTGCATATTCTCCTCTGATCCTACCTTTTGCACATCTTCTGCCTCTGCCCTTCCTCAGGGAAGGGATGGGAGTTTTCTGCCAGCCCACACAGAGCTCATCCAGGCCCTGCTCCAGGGAAGCCAGCAGGCTCTGCTCTCCGGAGGCTGCAGATGCATCCACCCACACTCTGGACGAAGGTATTGGGTCAACCTAAGAATGACCATATTGGTCAAGATGTCAGGTTGCTCAAATATTCTCTCCTCTTCTTTTTGTCATTCTCACCAAAAACATAAACCACTGAGATCTCCTGTGTTATGTAGGTGATTTCTACGGCAAGTGGTTAAACCCATTTTTTTCCAAAATGATGCAGGGTAAGCACAAACTGAGAACTGCCTGAAAAGAATATACTCATCCAGCCTACAGTACCATTGCTTGGCCAACAGATAGCACAGAGCAACAGCAATGCTCAGCTGATCATTTTTCTCCATTATTGATCAAATACAAATTTTAGTCTTGGTTTGAACTACATTTTTCATCTCAGTCTACCCATTATACACTCCTGCTATACCAGAAGGATCCCAATGCTATTCCTTCAACAGTGTAGAGCTGTCATAGCTGGCTCCTCGTCAACTCGTCTCACTTAGCTCATGGTTGGAGCTATGTAGGAGGATGGAGGGGATGCTGTGAAGGAGCTATACTTTGCTCAAGGAGGATTCTCTAGGAATGGATGCCACTTGGCACAAATTAAGAGCACCTTTCAGGGTATTTTCCCCTCAACTAGGGACAGAACATGGTAGAAACCTTAAATCTACAGTCAGCCATCTGTTTGCCACTATTTCCTTGAGTGGCAAACTTGGCACAAATAAAAATCATGCTTCTTAGTGGAAGGCGGTTCAATTCTTTCTGAGGAACCAGCATGCTGCTAAGGGCCAAAGCACACTGGGCAAAAGAAAATGTCTCAGACACCTACTGCATATGCCTTACACTGGGCTTTAAGCAAAGCCAGATCTCTGATGGCAGGTTCTAGCCAAAATCCATTGACTCAAATGGAATGCTGTCTATCTGTGGTAACTAAATAATTCATAGTTGCCACAGTGTGGAAACTTCATTCTGGTCTTATTAATAGATGACGGCAATCTTGGGCCAGTTTCCCCTTCCCTTGGTTAGGCTCCCATTAATCAAGCCCTCCAGCTAGTCGCTAGTTTTCCTACCAGCATGCCCTTGGCACTGAGAAGTCCAGTAAGTATGAACAGCGGATGTAACATCAGCTGAACCAAAGAATCTCAGCCTGCAACTCAACTCAGCCTGTTAATTCCAGGAGAAGCAGTCATGTCCTCAAAGTCTACGTGCTTTGCTGAATTCCTGAAAAAAAGTTCTCTTTCAGAGAGAATGTCAAAAAGAATGCAAAATAATATGAGAAGTAACATGAGAAGCAGTTTAAGCAACAGTTTTTGCTCTTCA
>JANZLP010000001.1:43400333-43410904 GCA_026930925.1 Chelictinia riocourii | reverse complement strand
TGAATCTGAAGTGTTTTGCTTTCCCACAATGATATATTTTATAAGATGGGAAGACACACAACACTAACACTTATTTTTAAGCATCCAAGTACTCAGATACGCAGTCAAGTTCCAGTAACAAAGAGCAGATGCTCAGCTACCATGGCTTGCTGATATATGATGACTTGTTTGCCCTAGGAAATTCATTGCATCTCCAACTCTGTCATAAAACCAGATAAATTTTCAAAAGCTTTCAGACAGGCCACAGCCTTGAAGCTACATATAAATACAACTGTGATCCAATTAATGCTGCTTTATTCTCATACATGGGTGAAAAGTGCATATTTCCTATGACCTGCCATTGACTCAATAAAGAGAAGGAACTGGAGGTGCATGATGCTGGGCTGCCCTGGAACAGGAAATAGCTGCTCTGACCCTCCAGGGTGCAGAGTCCCTTTGGGAGTCCTCTGTTTTGCTCCATGCTCTAAACAAAGCTCTCTGAAGACATTTTTACAAGATAAATTTTCTTTCCTTACTGTTTGGATATCAGGGAGAAAGTACAGCTTATAGAAAAAAAAAAAAAGAAAAAAAAGGACAATTCATTAGTATTTAAGGAAGATTTCTGAGTTTGATTTTTGTTTTGTCTTTTTAAATAGTGTTGCCAGCTTGCAGCAAAAAGCAAAGTAGAAAGCCATGGGAAAGAAAACTGAGCTTACATTCTGAGAAAAGCTGTTTGCTATCAGCTTCTGCTGGTTTCAATCCACTGCATGACTAGAACAAGGCCATTTTATGCTCTAGGTTTTCCTTTCAAAATCCAGACACAAGGGAAGTGCTTGTCAAAAATTATTAACATCTTAAACAGGGTTTACTATAGACAAAGACATTAAGATACATTTGAAAACGCCCATATACATTATAAAAGTTGGAGAAATGTGCTTTTTCCCAGTGCTCTTTTAGGACAGAAAGGCAAAGTGTGTATTGCATGTTTCTCTTGGGACAGATTCACTAGCAGTGATTTGACCAGAAAGAAGCCTCCTTCATTTCTGCAATGTATAATGAAGGAAAACTGAGCTGTAAGTTGAAGATGAAGGTGAAAGCCTGACCCCAGTGAAATTAATGGGAATTCTGCCATTGATTTCAAAGGGGCCAGCATTTCGACCAACATACAAACTTTATTTCATTCTGCCTTGTTCTGGGAGTTACTCGGGAGTAGTGCTATGTATTAAATTTATTTCTTTTTTTTTTTTTTGTTATCTCTCCAAACTGAGGAAAAATAAAAAAGAAAAAATCTCCAGTCAACCAAACCCCATTGTTTGTTTTGTTAAGCCAGCAAAAACTCAGAATCCCTTTTTTGTCAGCAGAGGTATTTCTTCTGAGACAAAGTGTATTGTCTGTGGGTCTCAAATCTCTCAGGCTTCTGCCTTCTTTTATTAGTGAAAACAGTTTTTCAAGTAAAACCAATTAAATATCTTTGTTTAAAGATGTCAAAACAAATTGTTTAGAGTTTTCTACATCTTCTATCACCCAATGCTTTTGTCCAAAAGTACTCACCAAACTCAAAAGGGATTAATTTGAGTTCTTCAGGAACTTCACGTTTTTGGAATAAAACTCTTTCTGGGGAAAAAAAAACCAAACCGAAACCAAACAACACAAATCTCTTCAGGATTTTAATCTGGTCAGGACTGCGAAGAGAATTTAGATTAGCTTTGAAAAAAATAATGACTGTATTAAAACTACTTTACCTTGGTAGTGAATTTTAAGCATTTTCAACATGAAAAGTTAGCATTTATTTTTTGTGTAAGCGAGTCACAAATAAAAGGAGTGTAGATGACTATTTTGGTGCAAGTGACAGAATCAAGTACAGTCAAGATCCTGGTGCCTCTAGTTCTGAAAATATACTTGCCCCTAATTGCTTCAAAAACTTTTCTAAAAAACCTCCCACTTCATTTATAGACTTGAAGGAGCAATGTCATAGTAGCACACAGACATGCACAGAGTCACAGACAGCACCACAATATAACCCAACTGCAGAGGTGTGAACTGTTAGAGATTGAGGGTTTGGAATGATTGGGATTTTTAGCCTTTTTTTGTTTTGTATGTCAATATAATGTAGGTTTGAGCAGTTCAGTCTTTACACAGCTCTAGTAGAAATGGAAAGTCCTAACCACAGATTAAATCATCTGTATTGTGTTATGAATAGTCAGCTCTGTTGAGAAAGGACATTTGACTTTGCAATGTGGTAGATATTAGCAAACACTTAAGAGAAACCACAAAACTTCATGTATTTGCCTGGAGTGAGCCTCCAACATCTGCTCGAACCCTTCTGGGTCTACACTGTTAAGGACGTAAGTCAGCTTGTTGGTCATTCCTCTGAACTTGAAGCCAGATGAGCAAATCCAAGCCATTTCATGGTACAATCACTCTAATCATTTTGGCATGGTTACTAGGTTTTTTACAGAGGACATGAGCTTCAGAAAAATATTAGGCATCATTTGCAACACTTCCCTCCCTTACAAAGATTAAGTTGTGTGAGTTGCAGAGCTCTGAGAAAAAGCCCTTCTTATCTGTCTGTCTGGTTTATTATTCATTTCTTAGGTTACATTCCCAGGCCTCGCAGTTCAGTTTCATGTATTTAGCACTACTGGCTTTTTTGTTCCTGACCTGAAATCGCCCATTTTGTATTTTCACTCAGCTTGGCTACTATATATACATATGAATTACAATTTATAAGGATACTTTTTTACTGTATAACATTTTCGTAACTGTTAAGGGTGTACAAGTATCTCTACTGAGTAGAACTGGATTTGTTCAGCAGGCAAGGTCAGCCATGACAGGTGAGTGAGTAGGGATTATTTTCCTCTGCTGTTGCTGTTTATTAGATGCTATGCTTCTAAAGTCACAGGGTATGCGCAGATAGCCGGGGTGTACCATAGTAACAACTGTGAAGGTACATGCAGCCACAATCATATTGCTGATATCCATGGCAGCCTGCAAAATTTTATATAACAACGGATCTCAAGTAGAAATTTAAAAAATTCAAGCACTTTAGTGTATGTTTAAAAGGATGAGCTCTTCATGTATGTTAATATTTTTACCCCAGGAATAAATGTGTCAGGAAAATGAAGGTAATTACTTCAAATCTTTTTTGGCAATTCTAGCCTCAGAGCTATTTATTTCGTGTATCATCTAAGCTGTTCTTTGAAAAGTCTTTCACACACACCTCACTTTGGCATGACTGAGCATACTGACTCAGAAAGGGACACAAGATCAATGTCTGAGTAGTATTAACAAATTAAATAGAGGCACTTACAGTTTGCTGATATCTTGAGACCACTTCAAGTTTAAGTTATACTGGCATTAGCACAGTGAAAGAAAAATTGAGATAATATCTCAAAAGAACATATGTATGAACTCTTACTATACATTTGTTCTTAATTCCATAGACACTTAACAAAATGTTGATACGGACTTTTTTTGTGCACGATACAGATCGAATCATACAAGATATGAAACCAATTTCAACAAAACCAAAGTAAACCACAGTATTATGCAACTCACTGATGTAAACCAGTAATCTAACGTAAATCTGAATTGTTTTAGTCAAATTATGAATTATTGTTTCTTTTTTATTAAATAATTATTAAAGAGAAAGTTGCCATCATTCACTAACAGTGGAAAAAGCCTAGCAGTATTTCCTGTTTAATTAATATTTAAGAAATAGTGAAAGGCTTTGATGTATAAAAAAGCAGCTAAGGAGGATATGGATTAATATCAGGAGCTACCAGATATACCTGTGTGTACATGAGTGCTAATGCATGCACATATATATATTAATGGCATTTTTCATGTATCAAAAATACAAGGTCTATCAAAATTAAAGTGAGTAAAATTTAAATTAAGAAGTCTTCTTTTTAAGTAATGAAAGTGATTAACTTGGGAATAAAAGCTGTTCTCCATCAGTAGCAATTTCTAAAAATCAAGATCAGGTATCTTAGTTTTCATGTGAGAATTTAATTCAAATAATAATTAATTTGGCATAGTAATGTGACTGGGTTTTCAGGAAAATCAGCTTAGATGACTGCAGTGGTTTATTCTGGCCTTAGATTCTATGAGTAGCATTCACTAAATAATGAAAAGTCACAGGATTTCTTCAGCATTTTATCTGCATTTTAGGCAGACTTGCATTGCTTTCACACGCACACACTGTAATCGTTTGCTAAACAATTACTGTGACATGGCACATAGAGCACTGTGATTGAGTTTCACAGCAGACAGCAACTGCAGATGTCTTTCACTCAGTAGCAGGGTGTGGTAACAAATAAGCAATACTTAGAAGAGGGAGTGTTATAACTTCCTATGCTATCAACTATAGCTCATTCATACATAGACTACTGTCAGAAATCAATGATACTAGTATCACGTGGAAGCTATATATATTGATATTCATTTTCCTCTGGAATATGGCTATATTTTATATCCCTTTCATCTTGGGCAACCAGCTCCTTTGGTTGTGTAACTCAATACAGTTTCAGTGAAACTGCAGTAATAGACGTATATTTATACTTCTATACACATAGGCACACATACACAACCATAATTTTTTTTTTTTACCTTGGACTAGATTTTGTCCTATAAAACTTTTGTAAAGTAATCCTATACACAGTGTAGCAGAATGTTTGAAGAGGTAATTTGTATTGTTAACTGTTTCTGTTCATATTGTATTATACACTTACTACTGTTTCTCTGACCAGCATTTCCTGCGTTTTAATTTTTTTTTTCAAGGCTGTCTGTTCCCTGAAAGAAGAATTTTGCACCCAATTGTGTTTTTAAGAATAAGAATTGATAACAAAAAGTCTGATAAAATGCCAGTGTGCTCTTCATAAACTTTCCATCATTCACTTTTTCATTTTTTTATTGCCTTTTCACTTCTCACTTGTCTTGCCCCAGTTCACAGCTCTTTGTTTTTCTCTTGATAATTGGGGTTTTCCAGCCAATACCCAATTCACTTAACAGATGGCTGGCAGGCAGAAACCAGATGTGTAGTGAATCCTTGTCCAAAATTATGACTTTGGCTCAGTTGCATCCATGGCTTTTCTAGGCAAGGGTCCCAGATTTCAAAAACCCTGCCTTCATCCTCTCTTGGCTTCAAGTATGTGGTACCAGAGGGAGTGACACAGAAAACAGGCTAAAGGTGACTGATACAGCATATGCAGAAAGACTTCAAATGGAGAAAAGGGCAGTCTCTCATACATCTCAAGCAGAGCCAGGATTCTCTTTAAACATCCTTAGTCCATGTTAGGTCTAAAGTTTCAGAACCAGTAACAACATTCAGGAGTGTTCAAGCTGGTGAACTGGGTGGCCCTAACCAAACTTTTCCTGGAACATGCCCATCACCTTGAATGCATGCTATATAAATAGCATGCATATATATAGCATATATATATATATGCTGTAAATGATGTCTAGTTAGTGTCAGAAATTTTTTTTTTCTCAAAGCTGATGTGGAAAAAGCCCTCCCCATGGTTCCCTGCTCTGTCTGATGATTGTAAATGACCAGGAAAATGGACACAGCTGTTACTGTCTAAAAACAAGTTCATGTAATATAGAGCAGTTTGCACACTCTCCTCTTGGACCAGAGGAATTTTTTTTTTTTTTTTGGCAAATGATCCCAACTAGTGTAAGTAAGTGCTTTCTGCAGCTGATAGAGATAATTAGGAACCATTGCCTGGTGGAAACTAAGTGCAAATGGATTAAATGAAGTTGCTCTGGAGTGCTTGTTATGATGAGAAAACAATCCTGAAAGACTTGAGACTGAATTTTTTTTGAGTCTAAAACTTGATTTCTATATTTAACATCACAGCTGACATGACCATATAAACCATTTATTATAAATAATTTATTATGTATTTTCAGGCATCTTTAAGAAGTCTTAGATGGTTAGTTAGGAACTATATTTGTGGGAACTGCCTAATTTTGTATGAATATACAATTTTCTTGGCCTTTGTCTTTATTACAAAATGTCCTCCAGGAAATGTGATTTAATTAATCTCTATTAATGTCTAAGTGCATCATAGTTCTCATATCAAAGTGAAAGATGATCTTCTCTGTTGCCTTTGGTCATGACTGAGTCTCTGACACCTCAAGGGTGGAAACCATGGAAGTCTGGATTTGAATTTGGCAAAGCAAGACCTGAAACCTGTCATCTACTACAGTGGTCATTGCAAGCTGGTGATCAGACAATATAAAAGACAACAGCAAACTGTTGCACTAAATCAAATGCAAAAGGAATCAGAAAGAAAAAGTAATATCTTTCATGGAATAAATCAGAGCAGCTTCATTCTCTTCATTAAAGCAGTATCACTCTAAAGGAAGTAGATCCAATCTAGTGAATGGAAAAATCTTTAATGTGTTCCTGGCTTCTAACCAGGCCTTGCCCTGGCTGGTAACTTACTGACTTACAGACGGATTTGTCATGCTTACCTAGCAGAGTGAAAAGGGCCCTAATAAGACAAGTTGAAACTGGTGGATTTCATAAACTGGTTCATCAATGCACAGATGGTTTGCTACAGTAAAATATCTACTTTACATCTGCTGTAATGATTTGAAGATATTCTATCTTTTCATCTGTGACTGGAGGAGCTGGTCATGGTGGGCTGTACTTTTCTCTTCTGCTCTGTCTTCCATTTCAATATATCCTAATAACATCCTGCTGCTTGATTTTATCACCATTCCTTACAGTTTCTAGGCCCCTTGCATGAGCAGGACACTCACCACTAACTTCCAAATGGCGTCCTGTTAAATAGATTATGCAATATGACACATCCCCTTTAGCTATACAGGACTTCAGTGCAGATCAGAGAAGTTGACAGTTTAGGACCCAAGTCTTCCACAGTCTGGGAGAGTTTAATGGATGTACAAGAGGGGACTCTGCATTTTTCCAGCTTTTGGGATTCAAAACCTGCCCATCAGCAGTTAAACCTTTTTGACAGAGCAGAACATGATGCCTTCCTATGAATCTTAATGGATTGCATTTGCTCCACAGCAGTGTTTATAGCGAGCATGATTTTATACATGATTTGTTAATTAAGCAAATTACTGTTAACAGCTTTCTCAAAACCCCATTACCTTTATATCAATTGACTTTTTACCAATGAACATGATTAATTTAAAAAGCATGAAAAATGAGAAACGAGGCTAAGAATATAAGGATGAAACTTTAGGTCAGTCTTTCTGGATGTTGAAACAGTTTCTTACATGAAATTTTCATTAAATTTTCACAACAAAAGGAAAAAATACTGAGAGAGAAAAAAAAGAGTTGACTGTGAAGTTACAGTCAGCTTTCAGTTGGCTTTAAAATCACCTCAGAAAATTTGGTAAAAAGCCAAATATTTTTAAAGAGTAAAAAAAGAAACCAAAACCAAACCCACCACAAAACCCCAAATGACCACCAAAAAAAAAAAAAAAAAAAGAAAATCAATGCACAAACAATGATTATGTGTTCTACTGGGAAATTCAAAAGTCTACTGGAGGAGACCCTGAGCAGTCTGATCTGGCTTTGAACTTGGCCCTGCTCTGAGCAGGGCAGGTAGACCAGATGACTTCCACGGATCCCTTCTAGCCCTATTCTATGTATCTAAGCATCTGTATTCTCAATGATGAGGGTTAACCTTGGGACTACACATACAAATTCCATTGCTTCAGTTTAATAACAGAGGTTTCACTCTGCAGGCACAAGTCAGTAGGCTGGAAAAGGGGAGCTAGCTAAGCTTCTGTGATTTCAGCTGGAGGAAATAAAAGAAAGAATGGGTGGCACAGCAGCCCTGGGGATGCTGGGCTTGGCTGAGAAGGGAGAGGTCGTGCCGCTCGGCCTCGGCCTCGGCACAGGCCAGCATGGAAGACAGAAGAAATTCCAAAGCCTGGTAGGCCAGGAAATTGTCAACCAGTTATCTTAACTTCAGTTCCAGGAAAAAGTCAGGAACTTTTCATCAGAGAAAAAAAAAAGTTACTAAAAGACCAGAAGGAGGTGAATAGCATCTAGGGTGGTCTTGTCAAAAGCATATTATGTCCTATCCAGACAGATTGTTGTCCCTCTAAATATTGCAAGAAAGATTGTCTACAATAACAGAGGCTGCGCTACAACTAATTTATTTGCCACTGCCATCCCTAAACTTTAACAAATGAATATGTTAAGACAAATATAGCACTACAGCATGCCCCAACTAAAACAAGTTGTTTTGATATCCCTCAAACATATAAAGTTCATCACTGAACTTTAGTTCTTCATTGCTTTACAATGACCAACGTAGCTTTCTCTAAACAAGTGATAAGGCCAACTTTGGGCTACAAAGAATTCAAATCCCAGGCACTGTTCAAGATTTAGGACCCAGTATCTCTCACATTCCCAGATTCATTTGGGATTCTCTCATAATCCCAAATTCTATTTCCTGAGACCATCAGCTTCAACCAGACATCAACAAAAAGAAAACAGGACAAGAGAAAGCATTTGTCCTAGGCATCGTTCTGTCGTGCAAGTTGCCTGTACAGGCTTCTGCTATGGGTCCCACAGTTACCCTTTTTCAGGATTACAAACCCACGCCTAGTTAGTCCTCGTGTGGAAGCCCTTCCCTGATTTCTACCATCTTTGTCTCCTTCACAGCTTTTCCAGGTCTGCTAAAGTTATTAAATAATTCTCAGTAAATCCTGAACTCATTAGAGCATTCTGTTTGATCCCTGCAGAAAAAGGAAAAACTCAACCATTAAGCTGCTAAAATGCTTTTTCATTCAGTAAGAAAAAAAAGAAAAGAAAAGAAAAAAAAACCCAACCTCAAAAATACCTGAATTTTAACTCTTTTATCTAACTATCTTTTCACGGAAAATAGATTACCATCTCATTGAGCAAGAAACAGGCACCAGGAAGCTTCTCTTAAGTAATCGTCTTGACAAGCGGACTTTAGTTATTAATTTTCTACTTCTCCTTCTCTCTGGTGCTGTGAACGTCAACTTTCTTTCCTCAGTAGCACTGCTGCAGCAAGGCTGGTACAGAGTTACCTACAGCCCATTGGTTGAGTTTTACAGTCAGAAAGTGAGCAAGGACTATGTGAATCCTTCCAGATGGAATACTAGTTGTTTCCCACGTCCTGAAATTGTGCTGAACTCTGAGCTTTTGTTCCGTTTTTGTAAGCCCCTTCCTCCAGCTGTGTGTTCAAAGAGTGACGCCCACTCACCGCCCGACTCTCTTCTTCAAAACTCAGAACGGAGACCTGAGCCAGGAAAGGGCTCGGGAGCTGCTGCCGCTCAGGACTCTTCATCCCTGTGACCAAGAGTTAAGCACCTGTGCCTCAAGAGAGGTTGGATTTAAGAAACAGAGCTAATCTCAGTGTTTTCTTGCTGATTAGGTAGGCAGCTGCTGGGAAGGCCAGCTGGAGATGTCTACTTCTTTGCATGCATTGTATAAGCAGATAATGCGCCTTGTTCAAGATACTCAGTCAACCTTAGGAATCAGGCACCTAAGCCTTACATGATGCAATGCTGACCATCAAAAAAAGCGATGTCCTTTTGTGGATCAAACCCTTAGGAGTTGAAATACTTTTAAAAAAACTGGTTCTCAGAAACCAATTTCAAGAAGAGCAACAAGCTAGTGTTTTTTTCTATCATAAATTCAATGATTTATTGCATTATGTCCCTAGGCTGTTGACTCAGGAAATTGCAAAAGGTGATGCCTGAAGGACCTCATAGTATAAAAAAGAAACGGGAATTGATTAGTATGTATGTTCAATTTATTATTTGATGTCTCCTTGGACCTAACCACTTTATTTCCTGCTCTTCTCAAGAACTGTGTATTAGGAAAAGATTTTCAGAGCTCTGTTTTTTAGTAATTACGTTCTTAAATCAAGCAAGAATTAGCTATGGTTTCTAAAGACAGAAAGGTAGAATCCATTCTGTTTAATTTAGAATTCTAACTAACTAAAGCACTGTCTCGCCAATATTTCAAGCACAGAACTCTGCAGGGCAATCTAACTGCCTATCATAGCTAAGTTCTTTCTGTAACCTAGAGAAAAAGGGAAGCACCTCTGAAATTCAGCTAGACCCGGCCAATTCTCTAAGAACTAACATCTTTCCATTGATTGCATAGAGAATATAAAAGCCCCCTGAGGGCAATAAAATTCTTCTAAATTAAGCACCAGATTTCGCCAGATTTAGTCATCACCGTGTGAGCTAATGTCTAAGGTCCCTTTATAATCAGTGGAAAAGAGGTCAATATAGTCAATAGATCCTGAAGACCAATTCAGCTTACCCCTTACTAGAGCAGGGTGCAGTTAATGAGATGCCCCATAGCTCTTGAATCATTTGCATGGGGATTGTAGAGATGAAAGGCAACTTAAGGGAGACCCTTTTGCTCCACGCAGTACCCCACGCCACAGCTCACCCGATGCCAGACACTTGTGTTTGGACAGGTGACTCCAGCTCCAAGGGAAGATTTCTGACAAAACATCTTCAGAACTTTGCCTTTTCATTTGTTCCATACTGTATGTTATATGTGTTTCACTACTGAGGTACTGTATTAGCAGATTTGTAACTTTTGTTTGCCAATG
>JANZLP010000001.1:43356270-43366273 GCA_026930925.1 Chelictinia riocourii | reverse complement strand
CGAGGCCGAGCGCCACGAGCTCTCCCTTCTCAGCCAAGCCCAGCATCCCCAGGGCTGTTGTGCCTGTGCGTAGGCCATAAAAACCCAAACCACCCTTTTAGTCCTAAAAGCAATTAATCTTATTTCATTAAAAAGTATGTCTTCAATTGCCAGGACTGTCTCCTTTAATTGGAAATATGAAATTGTAAGAAAACTTCAGTTATTTACTCTATCATCTTTCCAGAATATAAATGAAGGATGGACATTTTTAAGAATTCAACTGTGCATTTTTAACAGATGCTCTGAAAAAAAATTAAATCACAACATTAACAGAGGTATAGAATACTTTTTCTCAAATCTTAAAAGCACATATATTAACAAGCAATAAAATAGGAGCATTAAACTTTGTTGCAGGTTTGTATTCAGAACTTTCAGCAATAGAAAGTCTTTTGAAATTATCTAAAAGAATAAATTGAGTAATACTTTGTTCTATTAAATGTGTTAGTAATGTCCCTAGCATTGGCCTTGAGTGGAGTGATGAACTGAGCCACTGCCTCCTGGCTTTCCATCTCATGCCATAATGACAGGGCTGTTCACTCTCACTGAACAAGAGACACCCAGGAATGAGTCTGTAAAAAATGGGGGGTGCAACTTCTTTTCTGCTACTTTGGCAGTGCCCCAAGCTTTGCATTTGTAGTCATTCAGTGTTCTCATAATAAATCCCTCAAAGCTTGCATCTGAGTCTTGTCTTTGTGCATGAAAATGAGACCTCTACAGCTTGTGCCCAAAGCTACTTCCTTTCTAATGAATTGTCCTTCTTCCCTCTTTCATTCCCTGCTGAAACACTGCTAAATACGGTGTTGCATTGAGCTTAGCCCTTCAAAGTAGAGTGATATATGAATGTCATAACTGCTGGAAGATGCCCATGGCAATGCACTGAAGATAACCCTGGGGAGGCAGCAGGAGAATGCTGTGCTAGCAACAGGTAGTTATTATTTGAATAATGCAGAGATGTAATTTGAAAATTCATTCTCACTCTAGTGTTCACCTGGAGATAAGACAGGCCATATCTCTCTCTCTTGATCAGGGTTCAATATCCGTTCCTATATTTTTTACTTGTCTTTATAATTCCTACCTTTTCCCTTTAACTAGCCAAATGATAAGCACTGCATTTGCTAAACAGTTGTGTTGTTTGTGTTATCTCTCTGCTCACTCAGAACTGTAACAGGATCTAATGAAGAAAAAACCTGCCTCTCATTTACTTTACAAAGCACTTCACTGCCTTCACAGTAACTGTAGCTGCAATTATCATTGTTGGCATCCAGAGACAGTGATTTTTCTATTTACACTTCATGCCTGGCCCTTGTGAAGCTTAATAAATGAAGTCAGCAGTTACATTATCATTTGATAGACTTATGACCTGATAGTAGCTGCTGGAATATGCAATAAATAAAGGTCCTAGAGGGAAGGAAAAGGGTTAGAAAAAATGACATTACATGTTTTTTCAAAGAGAATTAAAATTTTTCTTTTACCCTATGTGAAGAAATTTAATTATAGTTTTTGTGTTTTGTTTAGTTTTTACTTTCTTTTGTTATTTTATAAAAAGTCACCTTCAGGAATTAATTAGTCTAAGGGAAATTTAACTCGGGATGTGGGACACAAAGGAAAACCAATAACAGAATGAGTGGCCTGGCATTTTGCTGAGATCTTTGCTGGTAATAATTTGGTAGGGCTTGTGGTCTGTTGACAGAGACACATTAATTCACAACATGCCTCCAGCAGCCTTCACTAATAGGGTTGTTGCGATGCTCCTTTGGTGGGCCTTAAAACCAGCCTCTTCACAGGCCTGGAAGCCACCCATCCAAGATGACACAGAAAAGATTCAGCCTTAATAGCAAACACCACCAGATCCTCTGGAGGCAACTAAGTCTTGGTAGTGGAGCAGTCTTTTCTACTGTGAATTCAATAGCAAAAATCCCATTTCAGCACAAGGCTGAATACAGGTGAATTTTACCTATTATACCAAGGATTTGCCTTAGTGGGTTTCTTCTTTGAGCGAGACAGCAAACTCTATCATGACAAGCAGTGTTTGCCTGGTAATAAGTGCTGAGCATAAACTCAAATAGACTATTTATCACTAAGCAAATAGTAATACCCACCTACACACATATATGTTTATCCTGGTACTCCTCTCATTACATTTTTCAAGTAGACAAGTGACAAAGCCATTGGAAGACTTTAGCTCACTGGTTGTGTTATAGGTTCTCTGTAGCAGGAATTCAGAAAACACTAGTTCTAGTCACTGCAGAATCTTAACGAGAAATGCACATAAGCTAGATGAAAATTGGTAAAAAACCCACCTTTGATCTGCTTTCCTATGAGCAACTGGAATGGCCACTGTAAGTACCAAACACGCACAGGTTTAGAAGTACAATGCATAGGCATCACTGTTATTAAAACCACTAAAAATTATGAAGCATCTAAAATGGTTGTACAGTTTAATTCTGAATAGTCTCCTTCTCAGAGCTGCTTGATCTTTACCCTCTGTAACATACATTCTATCTCCTGGAGATTCCTGTATTATTTGACGGGGTCTTTGCAAAGCTTGAAAGGGGAAAAACATGGATGGATGTGTGTTCTTCCTCTCAGCCCCGCAGCCCAAGCACAAGGAAAAGAGTTTAGGTGTATGTGGATTTGGATTTCATGTGATTTCTGTTCCTTTCCTTTTGAGACTTTATGTTGTTGGGTTTTTTTTCCTCTTCATGCTGTTAAGGTTATTAATTGTTTTTTCTGCCTGTTTCAAGGACATAATGATGAGCATGGGTCCAATGTTTCACTCATTCTTTCTTCAGTCACAGGCAGCAGCAGCCTCTGCCACAGAACAGGGGTGTTTGGATCTGAACCCAGGTTCTCTTCTGCTGGAGGTACTTCTACTAGAGAAGCTTTGCTTCTTCAGTGCTCTGAGGATAAGAGCTGCAACTATGAGCTTAAGCCAAAAATGATTGCTACATTACTTCAAGAGGACTCAAAGGAAAGGCCTTGATGAACTAATAAATCCTAGGAAAAGTAGTATCCCCTTTTCCCAACAACACACTCAGAGATGGCCCCAAGACCATCTTTGCAGTTGGGGCTAGTAATAAATAAAGCAGTGATCTCCTGGCCCCCTAGTTCTTAACAATATTTAGGCACCTGTTCTTTGCGTAGATTACTAACTCTCAGTCAGCTAAGTGAGCCTTCCTTCTCAGTCAGACCTTCCTAAGTCCTTTCTTCACCAAAGCAATGCACGAAATGCCAGTGACTACAAATATGACCTTTAAATATAAATATATTAAAAACAAACATATTATTGATAAAGTGTATATGAATATACAAAATAATAGTAAATGTGAAAATGGTTCTGCGAGCATGGGCTTATCACACAGTTGTTTCCAAACTACGAACTATCTCTGCTTTCATTTTTCTCCTTAATGGAAAGGAAAAAAGATGGAAGGGTTCAGAAAATAAATAAACAATAACATGCAAGGCATTGCCAAATCACCCAGAGTTTTGTGCAAACTGAGTGACCCATAGTAAAAATAAAGATTGGTCTGTGTAAGATTAGATAGCTAGAATCCAAAATTCACTTAAATAATAATAATTTTAGAAACCAGTTAAACTAGAGGACTTCACAGCCTACCTTGAGTGAAATGTACTATACTTCCAGTTTCCCTGAACCAGTTTGTTTTTTAAATATGCTTTTCAATCAATGATCCCCACAAAGGCATTCCCCAGTAATAGTTCTTCTGGTCTCAGATCAGCTGGGAGCAGACACAAGCTCACAGGGGAAGGCAGAGAGCATGTGGAATGGCTTATTTCACCTGTTAGGCAGCTGGATGTCAGCTCTGCTTCCAGCCCTACTAGCTGCCAGGCTGCGTCACCAGCCATGTTGTGCCGCAGAATGGTCAATGGCAGGTCAAATGCGACTGGTGTATATAGATGTATGCCCCTCTGGAGCCAACGGTACAATATATACAGAATTTATTATTTTCAAATTCAATCCTTTTTATTATTTCCCAATGGAAAAGCTGGACAGAGCAAATAATGCTTGAAAAGATCGTAATTAAAATTAGATACCTTTTTTAGTACTATGAAATCAAGCTACAATATCTTGTGATCACTAAATAACTACTAAACATTTTTCTCTGTAGAATGAAGTAGGTTGTGTATTTTATTAAAGGGAGCTGAGCTGTTAGGAAGAAGCAGTATCATTCTGAAAAGTGGTCATACTGAATATTGTCAAAGTCACCAAAATTCTACAAGAGCCTGTTGTTTTTCTTATGTGAGTTTGTTCTTTTTCTTCTGTGAGTTTTGGATCAAGTCCATTATGAAACATTGCCTATTGATACCTCCTTGTTCCACAGAGAAATGGGCTTGCTGGTTAAATAGTCATTTTCTGCCACTGAACTGAAACTTATACGTTATGGATGATCGAAAGTTCTATGATTGAAAGTTTTAACATGAAATCCTAGTCACTTTTATATCAATACTAAAACTGTCTTCAAGCTCAATAGGGTTAAAATTTCTATCTGGATCATTCAGGGAACTTTGGATCAGATTAGAATGTTAAATCTAGCCCATTCCCAAAACAGACAGAAAAAAATTGAGAACAGACACATGCCAGGAAATTCAAAGTTAACATAACTTTGATGCTTAAATCACCTTGGGAACATTTATTTTTAGAAACAACCAAGGTAAGGAAAAGATGGTGCCTGTTGAGCCTTAACAGGTTTTGTCATTTTGCATTGCAAAGTTACTTAGATCTTAGGGTTTATATTATCTGTGAACATCAGTTTCCAGGTTGCAATTCTAAATATTATAGAGCAAGAAAAGCTGCTGAAATATTGCCTGTCTTTATGGTGCTGAAACATGCAAGCATGTTTCTGAGACATCAAAAGCAACCCAAACAATACACCAAATCCTAATCAACAGAAGTCATCATAGTTATTTTTTTATTGCTCTCTACATCAGCTTGTTTTCATAACACAGGCATTTTACTTTACGCAAGAACAGATGTATTTGTGACTATTTGCACTGAAATATCCAAACATTACAGTAAAGCAGCAATTTACAGTTAGCTGGCTGTGTCTCATCTTTAGTATACAATTAGTGAAAAATGAAAAACTCATTATCTTCTTATTTCTTTACAGCCAGGGAAGCAAACAATTAAATTTGGTGGTTTAAAAAAGATACAAGCAAACAAAAAGCATCTTGGCTTCCCAGAAAGAACAAAGTACATGCCTTTCCAACAACAGCACTTGAGTGAAATTCATCTAAGGGGTGTGCTCTTAAATGGAGGTGCTCTTAAACGCTTTCTTGTAACTTTCAGCTGAGATAGAGAATGATAGAGAAACCTGTACATCCACCACCATCAAGATACTTGTTCATATATTTTAGTGTGGTACATGTATAACATATATAGGAATCTAAGCATCTCCAAACTTTCAAAATATCATTTTTTTCTTTTTTCATTTCAGACTTGTTTAGTGTTTGACTTAGGCCATGAAGCATGGATCTTTGTTTCTGTCTCAACATCTCTAACTGTTGCTGTTTCATTGACCAAATAAATGACCAAATGTTGCCTGAATCTTGAAAAACTCATGTATATAGAAGTTTTCATATTACAGAAATGCACGAAGATTAATTTTAGCATGGAAGTTTAATCAAATTTTAACAGTTTTAAAATATGCAGTTTCTCATATTTACTGGTTTTCTACTCATGCTTATGTTACTAAAAAGAAAGAAAGAAAAAAGCCAGCTCCGTGAAATCTGAGCATAACACCTATTAGTACATAGACATCTATTCTGTCTTTTCCTCTTACCTTTAGCTTTCAAGTAGTAATTTTGTCCATCTTTCCTCTGATAAAAACCAAACATCTAGGAATCTTCACTGCCGCTATCTATACATTTGTATTTTGCTTGTGAGGTACAGAAACTGAGATGATTGCCAGATTCATAGGTCATTTTGCACCACTTCTTTATCGAATGACAGCACTCTGTTCTTCACACATTCTCATATTCTATAACTATATTCTCATACAGTTATAACTAGTGTAGTCTGAATTTAGAATCCACATGGTAGACAAGGATTGATTCTTCTTATGCAGGTTCATCAACACTGAATTTCTTTAAGCTATCCCCTCATGTACAGTTCAATATTCTGGAATGTCTTAATTTTTTTTACTCTCTTTCTTCTGCCTCATCTGAAAAAAAAGTTGATTAATTAATGGTTTGCCTACAATCCAGACTCTTCTGCAGTATACTAAACAACACATGTCCTAAAGTCCTAATTTGTTAAAGGTTGTTTGATATCATTGGAGCTACTTATGTGTTTAGCATTGAACAGAGCCAAAGGGTACAAAGCTGCTGTAGTTTGCAACATTGAGATAGATCTTTTCCTCTATGACTCAGGATGGTAGGGAAAAGGATGTTCAAAAGCAGAATGAGTTGTCAGTTCACTTACTTTATGTTGATGTTCATAAAGAATTGATCTAACTTCCTTTTATGAATTCAGGCTTACTTCTCCCTTTCACATCCTATGTCATCCTTCAGTTATTGTTTCACTGCTTAATATTGACTGATGCTGCTCACTTGTTGCCCTTCAGTTTTCATGAACATTCTCTTTTAAAGTGTTAATTCTATTATTTGAGGAGACTTGCTTGTGGATGGATATCTTGCTAATATCTTCTTATGTAAGAAGTGATGCAAAATATTTTAATCCCATTGTCTCCTCCCTCAATTGTCCCTTACTCTGATAACATCAGTAGCAAAAGAGTGAATGTAAAATTTTGTGATGCCATTTCTATTTAATATTTGGCCTGATTTACTATAAAATAGGTCACATCTTAATCCCAGTTAGCGGTTATGAAGGACTAAGAAGTTCTCAGGTGAAAGGAGATACAGAAAGGTAAAAGATGTTAATACTGAACCACACAGTAAAAGTAGACAACTCTTTCTCTGCTGTAATTATTGACAGAGAATGGATGATTCATTTCAACTAGGTGCCTAACTTTCAGATCGCAAATGATTAGGTGAGATGAATCCTTACTTGATGATGAAAGAGCAAGTATAAATTTAGGATGATACACCATGACTCTTCCCAGTCTGGGAAAAAGCAGGTTGTTGCAAAGAGTAATTTTTGATAACAAAACACATATGTGTCAGGTTTACATGATATGGAGGAAACCAGATTAGATTAACTCATGACGTCCCTTCCTTATCTCCCAATTCCATGGTTTTTTTTTCCTGAATGACAGAAAACTAACAGCAGCTACTGTGGAGAGAGATACAAACATCAGAGCAAAAGCTACTGAAAATGACACTGATTACAGCTGTTCAAAATCCCTGTCCCATGGGAAATGTTGATATTTTGACATATATTTTCATCCCTAAATGGAATTAGAAAGGTTAAAATATCAGCAATTGTCATGGTAATATTTATTCACAAATGCTGAAATGAAGAACAAATATTTCATTTTGAAATAGCTATACTTTCAGAATTTGAAAACATCATTTGAAAGGTTTCATTTTAGTCTCAGGTTTTCACATTTAATATACATATATTTGTTTGTCTAGCTATCTGTGTGCATGTAGTTTTGATGTTGACTTTTTTCTTTTGAGAAGGAAACAGTGATTTCAAAAATTCCTCCATCTTTCCAGGAAACTTCTTTGGTCACAAGATTTGATCAGTCATAGTAATGGCACACCAACATCTTTCCTAAAGGGAAACTGGACTGTCCAGTCAGGCACAATGATAGAAAGAGACCTGCCTAAGACAGAACTCTACCAGGAAACAATTCAATGTTTTGTTGTGAAATCTTTCTTTGTAGTGACCACATATCACCATCTTTCATTTTAATGACTAGCAAGAGGCAGGGAATAATCTAATCAATATCTTGCAAGAAAACTTGCTAAACAAAATTATCACAATAACCAAAGAAGTGCAAATAGCAATTTTATTCATATTGTGTTCTCCTGGCACTTCTACGGTGCTTTGTACTAAAACAAAACAGCCTGTTATTTCAAGGCAAAGGTAAATACATATATATATTTATCAGTGGAGTGCACTCTAAAAATGTTTTTAAATCTTAAATACAATTCAATGATTAAAAAACCTATTGTAAATAAATAGCATTATTAAGGCAATAATGATCTTTTAAAAATTGTTAAAAACAAAGAAGTCTTTCAATTGTTATTTATGAGAGGAGGAAGTTTTACAGGCCTCTGGGCTAGTGTTAGGTACAAGTTAGGCTGAAAGACCTCAAATACACACATAGGCAGTTTATAGAATAGTGTAACCCTTCCTGAATTAATTTATTGGCTGTGCTCTGAGACACAAGACCCATATTTTTTTACCAGTGGCCCAGTAGCTTTTTGAAACTATCAAGCATATTGTCTCTAGATCTCTGCAGCTCTACCTGGAACTAAATTCTGGTGTGAATTTATACAAACCTGCTAAAGTAAAACTTTGAAAATGTGTTTAAGACATTAACAGAAATGAAGGATCCACTTTCATAGTATTTTCAGGGTCTGAAATCATTGAGTCACTATTATGTATTAATTGAAGATCAGTTGGTCACATTCTAACCACTGCAGTTTTGCACTCATTAACTAAACTCTACTGTCATTGAACACCCAGTCTGAAGCCCAGTGCCTGATTCCATACTACCTTGGGTTGAGAGTTGGCTGATTTTCTGGCACAGTGAATTCTGAAAACTCTGAAAAATCTTACTGTGAGAAACACTGAACCTAAAATCTAAAAACCTAAAAAATTAAAAACCTAAAAAAAATTATCTAGGTATTTACGGTACCCCCATTTAGGTATTTCATAGCACTGTATTTAATGGTAGTTACTGAAGATGCATACTTCTCTCTTAAGACAATCAAGTATTTTCACATCTGTGGAAACTGAGTGATGTCTTATGCCAAAATTTAAAATTCCTAATAAAACAACAATAACTTTAAATGTATATTCCCAATTCTTCACTTTTTTCTGTCAACAATTGTCATAACTTCACCATACATGCTAGTTGAGACTTTGCTGAATTTTTAAATGTAAATCTTGCACTGTTCCTCCTATTTTAAAATTATTAAATTAATAATCTCAGTAAAAGAACAATTTTTAATTTATTAAGGATTTTTATGAACAACAGGGAGTAAAAATGAATTTTAAAACTATTTGAAATATTCCAGGCAGCATCCTTCCCACAAAGCATCAGCAGCTATGATTAGTCAGTGAACTTATACCAGGCCCATATTGGTAAAGAAAAACATAGCAAGATCTGGAAGGACTAATAAATTTAATCAGTATCTGAATTCTTTGTCAAAGACCTATCAGAAACTTCTGCTGCCTGGCCAGAAGAATTATTCAACAGAAGAATTATTTACCTTCACTTGAGTATAAGAATAGCTCACAAAAAATTCCACACACAGACCTTTTAACAGAAGAGTTTATTGACTTAATTATTTGGAGAATTAAGTTCCTAAGGGTAGGTTCAATGATTTGCTTCTCTGAATAAGAGAGAGATTGGGAGATGTGATCCTTTTTGATCCCTACTTTGTCAGAGACTCCTAGGAAAACATAGATCTGACAAATTCACCTATGATTCTCCTGCCTGAGAGACCAGTGTGGAGGACTGAAAGAGTGTAGCTGCTGTTCAGTTACCAGCTCGTGTAAGTTTGAATCTCCGAACAATGCTTAATTAGTTTTCAGGGTAGGGAACCATAAAAAGAATCACGGATATAAAACTATACCAACAGTCACTTCTGAGTAGAAGTTATGTGGGATGCTTAAAGACAGGCTATGATCATAGCAAGTGCTTGATTTTCCTGAACTCTAAGGGAACAGCTTGTTGTAGAACACTGCCATAGAAAAGATTTTATGTTGGTTTCAAGCACACTATATTGAAGAGCATGAAAAAAACCTATTGATTTTCTTTGCTAGGTGATATTAATCTAGAATTGTGGTTGAGGTCTCTAAGAAACAAAA
>JANZLP010000001.1:42216782-42227335 GCA_026930925.1 Chelictinia riocourii | reverse complement strand
TGTTTGTGATCCAGTAACACAAATCCACTGAATGGAGGTGGAAAAAAACACCTTGAAAAAAAATAGTTTGGTGAAGCCTTGTCAAACAAAGTCACTTTAAAAAAAATAGACCAAGAGTTACTGTTCCTCACTTGGATTAGTTTGAGCTTAGCAAGAAGCTGGGACAGCATCATCAGAGAGGGAACACATTTTAACCAACCTGCCTTGAATGATAGTGGGAGATCATGGGAGAGCAGAGCCCAGATCTCAACCCCTGGGCAGTGTCTGAGGGACAATCCCCAAAGCATGGGCTGGCCTTTCCAGACAATGGCAAGGAGCAGGATTTGCAGCCCCAAAATACCCACTGAACTTCCTAGCACTGCTGAGCTGGAAGAAGCCTTTTTATCCAAGGCTAACACAGCCCACCAGCAAAAGGTTCAAATGTAGTGCAGTGATTGCCCGTGTTGCTCGCTTGCTGTTGGTTTTTGTGTGCTCATTCAGGGCTGCCAAGCCAGCCACATTCCAGAGAGGGGAGATTTGCAGAAAAGCAGGGATTTAACATCACATTAAGAAACTATTTACTGAAACTGTGAGATGCCAACTGAAACTTAGCATGAAGCAAACTGACTGCATCTCATTGCCTAAATGCTCAGACAAATAATGGTGTTTATCTGTTGAGTACAATGAAAATTTGAAGTACAGGGGACAGCAGAGTCCTAAAGTACAGGGTGTTCCGCAGCAAACTCAAGCTATTTTAAAGGCTTCAGATGTGTGAAGCAGTTTGCTGCAATTGCTGGGATATAATAGTCCTATTAATCAAAGCCTGAAAATCTTCCTTTTTTGCTTAGTCTCAAAACTTTCCGAGAAGCATAAACAAAAATAGTGAGAATGATACAGGGTCATATTTATTGTGATTGCTGTTATTACTTCAATCATCATTACTATAATTTCCCTCTACTCAGGATCCAGACTAAAACTAAAGCATCATATTTGAATGTTATGACCCTCTTCAGTATTTTAGGGATGCCCATTAATGCTGGTTTTGGAAGGATGCTTATCCCCAAATAAAACCAATTCTAATTGACATCATGCTGCTTTAATATTCCCTCTGGCCTTCTGCCCTCCTGGGATCCCAGTGTGCTGCAAATGATTTTGTGCTCCAGATTTTCTTCAGCTCCTGTGACATTTGTCAGTCTCATTTTGGCTTTTTAATCAAATTTCATCACCAAGTGTGAGGATGAATTCCACCACACCACATTCTTCCTCCTTTTTTCTTGTAAAATAGCATGTCTCCTAGCATGTATTACAAGACAGGCATCTAGCAAAGCATTGTAGTTTTATAGTATTGCTTTTTCAACTTAATCTGATATGTAGTTCTTAAATCTTTCTCAAAATCTAACCATCAGCTATACTTTTTCATCATCATGAGGGTTTCAATATGATGCACAGCCTACAGGACAGGGAGGCTGGTCACTCATCTATGTGTTTTTCCAGACCCACATCCAGCCAGGATTCCCAAAATAGACAGTAAAAGAAAACTTCAGAAACTTCAGAGAGCTTCTGCCTGTTTTCCAGCCCCAGCTCAGCTGTCCTTTCCCTCTCAGCTCTAGCCCCAGCACACACACCAGGAAGCAGTAGTGCAGACAAAGCCCAAAAGAGACACCAGTTTCCATATAATTCCTTTTGCAGGCTAAGAAAATGCCAAAAATATTTTAGAGATTCCTCCACCTTTCTTTGTTTGAGCAAACCAGGTAATACTTTCTAGGTAGCTCAGTCAAAAATGCCCCTTTCCTGTTTGAAAATATATTGCTTCTGCCTAAAATATCAAAGCTGACTGATTTCTTTTAACTAATTTCCTCAATAAAGAGACAAGAGCAAAAATAACAAAGAAATAGCAATAACAGCCCAAAAGTGAGACGTCAGTTAATTAGGCTAAAGTATTTCACACTGCAGACTTCTGACTCATCTGGTTTCCCTTGGTGTTTTGAATCCAAACACATTTCTTCCAACTTGCAAGCTTAAATGATCACATGCTGCCCAGTGAAATACCCTTTAGAGTGGATGATACTGCAAAGTACTGAGCACTTAGATAAATAATTTGTGCCTTTCTTCAGGGCAGTATGGACTGTTTATTCCCAAAGAACCTAAACAATTTCCTCGTACCCCTCATCATCTTTCAAATGTCATATTTATAAAATCAAGGGCTGATCAGGATTTAGCTTCTGCCAGCCTCAAAATACCTTCCACAAGTTAGATCTAGTCCATGCAATCAGCTAAACTATGGTTTCGGCAATTACACTTTGTAAACCTGAATTTCTCACAGCCCCAGGTATATCCTCTCTTTTCCAACTCCTCCATCACCTCCTTTGCCTCATGAAAAACAAAGGAAAAAGAAAAGTGCAAACTAAGAAGTTGAAATGGTGAAATGTTTTCTGCAGCAAACATCACAGAAAGAAATCCCATTTGCAACATTTTGTTATGCTATGTCTGTTTGTGCCACCAGAGAACTGCAGCCTGCATGGCCCATGCCCCTGAGGCCATCAGCCATGTTTCTCCAGTGGCAGGAAGCAGAAACTTGAGGTGCTTGACAAAAAATTCACATTGGGTATTGTGGCAGCTCAGGCAAGCACAAACTGACCTTGAGGCAATCTGAACCAGCATTTCATCCCAATTTTCAGACACTTTTTTCTTTCCCCCTGTAAAAGTCTACATTTTCTTATGGAAAATATCCATTAAAAATACTGCAAATGTTTACCAATAAAACATGGAGAAAAAAAATATTCTTGAAGTCTCAGTGCTGTAATCCCACACTCTGCAAATGGTTAATGATCCCCACAATGAATCAGTCCCCATTTCTTTAAGTGAGTTTTTCTTTTTGTCATCTTCAAACAAAATAGGGTTGGGCATGTATCATTTAAAGAAGGCTTTAAAGCACTTTGGAGAGTAATATAAAAGAAGATTCTTTCTCCTGAAAAAAAAAGGACCTTAATTTTTTAGAATGCAGTAGCTACATCAGTTTTAAATCAGACAGCTTGCAGGCCTTTAATTGAATATGATTCTGTGAACACATTTTCTTTGCTGAAGGAGGGATGGTATTTTCTGTTAGGAAAATTGTATGCTGTGCGAAATATTGTGGGTATGATGAATCAGAGAGAGATTTGATTTTTCCATGGAAAATGTCATTAATGAAACATTGCCATTCTTTCTGAGACATTTTAATGTTTTATTTTTAAAAAAATTGAAAATCAAAATTTTCTGAGTTTTGCTTATGTTTAGGTTCTTTTTTTGCAATGACATCTTCAGATTAGTGCAGAAACCTGGCACACATAACATGAAAACTGTTTACAATCCAATTTTCTGTCAAAAATTGTTAAGATAAAAAATTTTTCAGTAAATCCTGGTGAAGAAATTTTGACACTCTGCCTTTCAAACTATACATCTCATTGGAGAATACTTAAGTTTCTTCACTGTATACTGCATGTAGGTTTAGATAACTTTGTTAAGAACATAGTCAGCACATATAGCAGAAGACAAGTGAGGAAAAACATTTTTATAGTTACATTTTTTTACTTTAAAAATTTAAAGCAGTTTTTAAAAATTACCATAAAATTAAATGAACATAGAATTAAATAATCACAGAAACAAAAATAAGGAAAATCCACTCTTTTTTGGTGCATTTTCTTGTTGCAAGACAGTATTTTTCTTTTTTATTTTATGTAAAGTTTGTTGTATTTTGGAAATATCCATGTGTTTTCTTTTATTAAATATGTTGTTTATGCAGGTGAAAGATAATTTACTATGTGGGACAACTTTTCACATGGAGTGCAAAAAAAGTATTCTGTTCACCACGTATGTCCAGCAAAAGTGTAAGGGAAAGCAACACATCTCGCATCCTGCTTTGCTTTGCCTTTTTTCCCCCAGGTACAAAAGTAAAGTAATTGTTAGCACAGGTCTGCTGATGAACTCATAAATTGTCCTCTGTTTCACACTAAAAAAAATAAAGTAAAATAAAGCAAAACTTGTTTCTGCTTCTACTGAAATGCCAAAACTCTCAGTGACTTTGATAGGTGCTGATAAGACACTAAATAAATAACAGTGAGCTAATTCCTGGGATTTCAAACACCAGATTTGCTAGCAGAGTGCATGGTCCTAAGAGGGGTTGCTCTCCAAAGAGAGCAGTGCAGAATAGAAGCCAATTACATATACACACATGAACCTCATGTAGCCACCTCCTACCTTGCCTTGCCACCAGAGCCAGCAGCACCTTGTCATGGGTACGTTTCCCTTTGCCTGCCTCAATCAGGGCAGCAGAGGGGTTCTTCGCCCTTTCCCCACACTCAGTGTCACAGCCAAGCCTCGGGAATCTCATGCCAGGAGGCTGCAGCCAGTGTGCCCAGTGTGGGGGAATATCTTCCTTTGAGTGGGTATCAAATCCTGACATCCATCTGGCCATCTGTAGACAACCACAAGCACTCTTGCAAGGCCATGAATATTTTACTCTATCTCTTGAAGAAAAGATCTCTAAGCCAACTGCATGTGTGCAATACTTACCCCATCCTGTTGTGGGCAAGGGGGAGCCACGGCAAACCCTTACTTCTTGCCACCAGTCCCACCACCATAGTCACCATGAAAGATAGTTTTATTTTCTACTCTCCTCCTCCTAACTCTTTCCAAGTGACCTCAGAGGCCCAAAAGTTCCTTCCCACCTCACCCTATGGAGGTATCCTCTGGCGCAATCATCTGACAACTGATTTCCCAAATGGTCCTTGGCATTCAGATACATTCCCAGATGTAAATGTTGATAGCAATCAGCTTTAAATCCAGCCTTTGCCCTGGCAGATAATTAGACTGTGAATAAAACATGGAGGCAGATACCTGGATTTCTGATTAGCTGATGACTTTCATGTGAGGCATGAATTGTAAGTGTGACAGGACTCATTATCTATAAATCACTGGTTGGATTGTAGTTAACTTTCCGTGGTAACAAAGAAAAAACACACTCTCTCCCTCATTAGCTGAGCACTGGCAAAGCACTGCAGGGATCTTTCTGCTGCACAGAAAACATCTGCCTGGATTAAACTTCAGGAGATGTCTCACAAAATCTTTTCATCTGAGGCATCTCTCCAGATGAAGTCGCACATGGGAGAATAAGGTCTGTTCCCTGCCCTGGCCCTGGGGCAGCATGGCCACCTTTGCACACGCAGCTCACAATGTCCCAGACCCGAAAAGCAAAGCTACCACCCTGCAACAAGCCTACAATGAGTCAGGGGTACTCAACTCACAGTTGCAAAAGTAATAATCAAGTAGGATTTCAGATACAGTTTCATCTTCTTCTGTCCTTTATTTACTGAAGAGGCTTCAGTTCACACATGCTCTGGAGAAGCTGAACCCATCTGTGCAGTTTTCTCTCTAGCTCCATCACAGTCTCACCTTCTGCAACACATTACCTGTAAATCTCTGTAGCGCTGTTGGACTGCCTCTTTCTGCCTCTCTCCTTTCAATTTACCTTTGGTGCCCATGAAATATTGGGCAAAACCACTTGTGTGCTCAGTATGCTGGAACCTCAGCTTTTTATCAGTGTTGTGTTTCCTTTACCATTTCTCTTACCATGTGACAGGGCAGTAAAATATGGAACCGATGCTCCCCAGTGCTTAGCTCCATGCAGGAGAGAAGCCCTTTGCCATGCAGCGACAGCCCAGCACCTCCTGCCTCTCCATCGTCCCTGGGGACGAGCTCTGGTGTCACCCTGGCTTCGGAGGGATGTAGCTATAGGAGCACAAAGCACCTCACCCCCATTAAAAACTCACTTTGCCTTTTTTAAGCTTCCTCCACGCAGGCTGCTGAGCCCTGCCTAGGAAGGGTGCAAAGCCCAAATCCTGCCCGCTCTGCCTGCACCAGGGCAAGGGAAAACCTGCAGGCAGGGGCATGGCTATAGGCAGCAGCAGGACAGGCAACAGCTCAGCATTGCTTTGCTGATGATACCAGACCCCAGAAAGCAGCACCACCCAGGTAGTGGACTTGCTTCTGAAATTCATACCTGAGAAATGTCTTTAAATAGTAATGATTCCTGGGCTTTAAAAATCTGATTCCCTTTGAAATCACCCAGCCCCTTTGGTACATGCCTATACGTTTTTCGTATTGTAATTAAAAGCAAACCTGTTAGCAATTGTATCACTAGGCTCAAATTTGCTTCAAAGACAGCAAAATAATAAAATAGGAGGAAAAGGAGTACCCCCTGCACTCCCTACCAAGCCCTGATTAATTTTTCATTTACAATTATTTTCTGTGCAGCACTCGAGAGTTCAGGTAGTAACATTAAAAATTCCCTGTGCCCTCAGCTTTCCCTAATTAAAATTGACAACCCTCATTTTGAACCACAAACATAATTACCCAGTCCTCCTCGCCGACTTGATAGCTGAGGTTGTTTGTTGATAATTTATGAGCATCGGAGAAGATGAATAACAAAGCCGAGGCTCTGAGAAACCTCTCAGTTCCTGCCTTTGAAGTCACGAACATGCCAGTGGCAGACGAAGCTGCTCAGAGGCTGTGGATATGGTCCCTTCCCGAGGCTGTGCTGTGCCTCTCGCCCACAACGGTGACATCCACAGGACCCATGGTCCCACTCCAAGTGTTGGGAGAGATCAGTCTGAATTGCTTTTCCAAAGGGTTTGCAGAAACATTAGGGCAGATCCTCAACCCCAGCTGCTTTGGGGCATAAAAACTGACACAGGGGATGGCTCAGGGCACCCGGGAGAAGACATCACTTGTGTGGGCACTTTAGTGTTTCCTTGTCCCTATTTGAAAAGCCCCCTGCCATCACCCCAGGTCAGAAGCCCAGCTTGCTTTAATGACCCCATGCAACATGCACCAAGCGACTCTTCCCAAGAACAACCTGAAAAACAGTTTCCCCACACTAGAACATAATAAAACCCATTTTTTCCCCAGGTTGTCCAACACTTCTTTATAGCCTACAAAAAACCCATGTCTTAGCACCTGTACAAAATCCTGGCCATAATAAATAATTTTTTGTACTTAGCATTGCTTACGCAAAGACCTCCATGAACGCTAGCGTCTCTCACCAGTGCCCACAGCAGCATGAAGCCTGTTTGCAGGCAGGAGACGAGAGTACGAGGCAGGCAAGTGACTCCCCCTGCCCGGGAAGGACACTGGCAGGGGGGACAAACATCACCCACAGGTGACATTAACACCTGAGCTGGGCACCAGGGCACCAAACACTGGATACTAAGAGCATCTCTGCTTAGTTGCATTAATCTTGAATACAGACTCTGAAATCTGTTGTTTCTTCTTTCTGTAGGGACAGACTACGTGGAAAACCTCTTGCCCCCACACCAAGGCAGGGACATGGTGGGGAAATGTCTCTCCCATGCCTGAGCAGCCCTTCGCCCATGGGTTGTACTCCTTCCAGAAGCGCCGGCTTTGGCTGGTTAAGGGAGCTCCAGCCAGGGAGCAGCAGCTGTGCTGTGATGGACATCACTTAATCACGCTTCGTTAAGCAACAGTGTGTGTCGGATCTCACCCATGTCTGCCTAATTGCCTGTACCTGCCTCACCGAGGTCTGTGATGGGAGGTCAGGGAAGGATCCCACGCACATGGACTTCCTCTGTCCAAGTCTGGCAGCACCAAATTTGCTTTTTACAAAGGATAAAGCAAGCTTCGGGCTGAATCTTTTGATGAGAGCATACAAGAGATGCTAGCAAGCACATGGTAGCTTTAGGGAAGCCGATACCTCCAAGGGGCCCTGTAAAACCAGCCCCATGCAACCTATTCATCCCTCAATAGTCCGGGTTTTGGGGAGTCTGAGTTTCCCCCTGCCCAGGGACAGAGCGATGCTCCCATTGCTCCTGGAGCTGCAGGCGGAAAATAGGGCTAACGGGTCCAGCGGGTGCAAGAACTGTTAATCACATATATGATGTAGGTGGCTGGCACCAGGTGCTGGCCAAATTACTATTTGCATCAGAGGTGAGGAGAAAGGAAGCAATGAAAAGAGTGATAGACTTCAATGGCTGTTTGCTGTTGGGTCTATTTAAAGCAAGCTTGTCTCAGCCTTGCTCTTAGGGAGAAGGGTAGAATCTAATATTTGGAATGTGAAACTCAAATGCTACTTAGAGCAGTGTGGCAAAGCCTTTTCTCCAAAAAAAGCCTCTATCTTTCCTGTGTTTAAAGATGGTGAGAACATGCGGTTGTTTTGTCTATCAGCTCTTGGACAGCCCAACCTACTGCAACTGCCAGGAATGCAGAGACTGGGGGAGAAAAGAAGAAAAACAGAGAAGAGACTGAAGCACAGAGAGAGGATTATTAGAAATGCATGTATAAATGAAATAGCGTGCTGAGAGCTAGGCAACATCACTGAGCAATGCAAAGTGCAAACAGACAGAGCAAAGCTATACTATTCCCTTTAAGGTCAAAGCTTTCTATAAATTCACAGCAAAAGCAATTCAAATACACTCTGTTCTCCCCTGGACTTTCCCCAGACCAAAGGCTGTTGTATATCTGCATCTTTAAAGAAGCCATAACTCTCTGTCTGTAAAGGGCAAAAGAATCCAACACAAATGATTTGGTTCCTTCTGCTGTTTATAGGAAATTTAATACATTTCATTGAATACATGTACCTGCTCTTTGTTCCTCTCTGAACTGCAAATTGCACGCAGACTGCCACTGCTACAGAAGGAGCATTGCCTCTTTAGTGGTTATTCTCCCTGCTAAATGGCAGGAGTTAATAAATGAACACCTACCCGAGTAATTAAGCCTCCCTTCCCCAGCGCTGGCCCAAGATGATCATAACGATATTTGGCTGGATTCAGCACAGACCAAAGTAGCATCGTTTTTCATCTAAGCTCTGTCCACACTCAAGGCTCTGCTGGGTCCAATATCAATAAACCCACTATTGCCACTGCAACAGAGGAGTTTGTGCCCAGCAGGGAAAATAATTGCATGATTATTATTACTATAGTTCATTTGCAATCCCCCAGAAGAAAGCACATGCGCTGAAAGAAAAAGGCAGAAAAGAAGTTGCAAAACTTTCAGGAATCAAACATAACGCTCCTCTCTGTTTAGACTAAAATTATATTGCTCTGCTCTCAGTTTGGGGCTGTATGAGGTTTGATGGTTTGGGTTTTTCCCCCCAAATTTGCAGGTTTCATAATGAAAGGAATATAAAGTGAGAGATTTGAAGAAGAAAAATCAAAATGGCTCATTTTGGAAGTGTTGAAATAATGTTTTGACTTTCAGAAGAAATTTTTCTACTAGCAGCTTGGTGAGGCCAAGAAGAATTCCTGAAACATTTGGATATTGGCAAATATACCAGAAAAATTTCAGTTAAAATGCAGCCTCTTTCTACTTCCAGCTGATATGGGGTTGTCCTCTGACTTCAAGTTGTTCCCAACCTCTTTTTCTCTTCTGCTGTTTTCCTTCAGGTTACTGTTATTTCATCAGTAACCTACGTGAAGAATGACAAACTGCAAGAGAGCAATTAATATCTATCCATTTCCTTCTGCATTAACAAAACGCTCCATTTACAAACCAGCTCTGCGTGCTAAAATCTAGACACGTGCCATGATTGTGCCCATTTGTCACCAACCCAACGCCTGCTCAGAGAGGGAGTGGGGACAGTGGCAGTCCCTGGGGGCCTAATCCTGAACCAGAATGGGAATCTCAGCCCCTGGAGAAGCCCATGGAAGATAACTGTGAGATTAGGGGAGCTCAGCACCACTCCAAATATGGTCCAGGTGAATCAGGACTGGGAATTTCTCTGGAGGCTTGTGAAAAGTGTAGGTTTGTGCAAGAGTCAGGGTATATAGTTCAATGCCCAATTTACCCGTGCTATTGATCCTGTGCAGGAGAAACTACCGAGATCTATATCACAGCCGCAGAGGAGAGCTTTTCCTTCTCAGCCAAAAACTAGGACAGGTAGAAGGTCACCGCAGATGCTTTGCTTTTCCCACCAGAGCAGGAGGGGTACAAAGGGAGTCACAGAGGTTTTACGAGATGGGCACGGAGGGGTCCTGGGAGAGTTTTGGGAAAGAAGGCTTTTCTTCATGATCGCATGCCTGCATTGAATTTAAAAGCACACAAGTCTTTGTGTGCACAGCTGCTGGCACCAGCTCGTATCACAGGTTTGCCATCAGCACAAAAACCAGCTTTTAAGAACCTCTCATTAAAAACAACATGGGCCAGGATATCCCCAGCCCACACAAACAAATTATACATCTCAGCTCCTACCATGTGTATGAACAAAAGATCTCCTTTCTGGGATCATGCTGCTACTCAAATGTATATTAATATGTTAAAAAAAAAACCAAATCCCTAAACTTAAAGCACAGTGAGGGAAGTAGAGAGCTGGGCTGCAGAAATTCCCACCAAGGCGTTCCCTTGCTCACGCTGTGGTCCAGACAGTGACCTCCCCACTGCTCCTGCCGCCCCGGGGACTGAGCCACGCTCCTCCCTTCTATCACTTCAGCACACAGGGCTTGAAATAACTTGCTGGCTTGTACACCACAGGTTCTTCTCTCTGGGACCAGCCAGGGATGTGCTCTGTAGCAAACTGTGGAGCACAG
>JANZLP010000001.1:41690027-41701742 GCA_026930925.1 Chelictinia riocourii | reverse complement strand
AGTTACAGTGCTGAAGATTAACAATTATTAAGATTAACATTAATAAGAGTCAAGAAGAACGGCAGAAAAACTAGGTTTCTCTCCATCAGGTGTCTCCGACATTTCAAAAGGTACCACATCACAGAGGCTCGTATTTGACATATAGAAATAAAATAACAAAGACTGAAAAGAAAGATCTGCAGCTACACGGGACAAATCCATTACTAGTGGTGTTTGATTACTTCAGACCCGGGTCCAGCACGGGGAATTTGATTCCTAATGGTGAGTTCCTGGTGCCTTGGGACGTTGGGCTAGTCTACATTTCCCAGGATTGCCTTGCACAAGTGTGAATCTGAAACAAAAAAAAATCAGATCTTTGCTTTTTGCCATTGAAGTTATTCTGGTACAAACATATATAGGCATTAACAGCAAAACCATGCAAAAGATGACGCAGCGCAGAGCACCATCGTTTTCCTTTAGCAAAACCAAGTAAGAACATCCTCCTCTGCTCCCCCCACCTTCTTCTCTTTGTTAGAGGAACCAAAAATATTGGTGTCGGATTAGTGAAAAAGGAGGCTTAAAAGTTTCCAAATTTGGTTCATGTAAGAATCTCAATGAAAACCCCGCTTCTTGAGCACCCTAGGTGTGGGGAGGCCCAGCTGGAAGTCTCCCTGTGCCATACAACTTACGGGCCAGCTGTCCTCTGCTGGGGACACGGCTGCGGCATTGCTTGGGTTTGGACTATTTTGGTCCGAAAAGTCGTTTTTAAATAGAGAACCTAACTCCGTAACCTTTATTCCCACAAATATCCTCACTCATTCACTGTATTTTTTAAAAATTAAAATAAGGGCATTAATGTCAGGGAGAAGGTTTGGATTAAGAAATAAACTTTTCGCAGTAAAGCTTCTCCTGCCCTCTACGACAGTTTTTATATATTTCTGTAGTATACAGCCTATTATCAGATGTATGTAAGAGATCTGTTTGTACATTACAGGAGGAAGATAGATAAATACTGGTTTTTAAAATGCAATAGAGTATCATGAGACAATCAACTATGTTGGAACATGTTGACATAAAACGTAGAATTTCCTGGACCCAGGGATTTAGCTGTCAAAGTAAGAACACGTTTAAGGTTTGATTGTTCTCTCTCCTTACATGAGCAGACCTCCCATTAATGTCAGTAGGAGTTATACACACAAAAAGAGAAGATAATAGACATAAGTAGTAAACAGAGCAGGAGAGCAGAAATAGACTGCAGCGGAGCTAGCAAATGCATCGTTCCCTTTTCTTTCCTCCGCAGAGCTGCATCACTGGGGGTTTGTGCATTTGCAGGAAAGCAAAATTTTGAATTGTAGAAACTTATTTTGACTAGTTCTCACCTTGAAGAAATGCCACGTGAAATGACGAGTAGATGGGTGCTAGACTGACAGCTAACATATGATAAAAATAAAGCGGTTAACAAGCTCCAGTGAACACAGGTGGGCAGTGAATCAAAGTGTCTTAACATATTAACCTATACAGTGTGGCTCCGGAGCAGTTTTTCAAAGACATCTTGCCTTTTTCATTACTGGTGGAGTGAGAATTACTTTTCAGTACCTTTTTTTTTTTTTTTTGGTTACCGAAAACCTTTATTATGTGTTCAGTGGAGAATAGCTCTTGCAACTGTGCAAGCTCCATTCTTTTATCTATCGCTGATACTATTGATAAATAGAAACAGTGGAGATAATAACATTTAAATAAGACTGTAGGGTTTCTCATTAAACTTAACTCCCTTCTTAGTCAAACTTCTGTTTTCCTGATGGACGTTCATTGACTTTGGTGTTACTCTTAAGTTGTGCTGGAATGGAGAATCAAGCTTATTGGCCTTAACCCTCCGCAAGTAAATCAGTGTTCATGTAGCGGTTATTCCTGTGTTAGAGTCCTTTCACCTTAGCGCAATTCAAACAACAATAGTCCCACAAATGGTCTCCTAACGGACAACCCCAACCCATTTTTTTCCTTATCTTCAAAGGATTTTGTGCCGTCGACCAGATCGAACTGCAGATGACACTGCCTAGTTAAAGCTTAGCAGGCAATGCTCTGACAGCCTCACCGCTGCTTTTCCTTTCATATATCAAAACCTATATTGAAAATAGCATCTGCATGCGACTTTGCACAAGAGACTAAAGGATCACAGGAGCTCTGGTTCACCAAAAGCAGCCAGTGCTGCCATGCCAGCGTCCGTTGAGTTCAGTCTGGGAATGAACGAGGCGAGGACAATCGCTGACACTGTGCCTAAGTTCCCCCCCCCCCGGTATGTACGGGGGTAAATCCTGAACACCCACACAGGGCAAGATTTTGGAATATTCTGTGGTTCCTGTGCTGGCTGGATGCTTAGTCTGATTTCTCTGAAAAGCAGGATAGTGGAGGAGAGGGTGTGGTGCCTGAGTTTTTTCTGGAAGAAGGTCACGGCCATAACTAGTGGGTCCCCTGGGATGCTGGAGAGTTCTCACTTAGCTCCTTCTCCCTCCCTTTTGTAATTTTTAGCTCAGTCCTTTCAGTGCAAGGAATAATGTCTTTGAGCCATTTTGAGGCCTTGCTTAGCTGAGCTGTTACATATCCTTTATCTTGGGTTGGCTAGAGCCTCCTCAGCATGTTACCTTTGTGAAGACATGAGATAGGCCTTCTCACGTTACAGCTCTGGAATAATGACCACATTTCTATATACAGACTGGGAAACACATTTTTTATTTTGTTCATTGCTGTGTGTGCCTGTCTTGCCTTGGTGTGTCTGTGAATTCATACTGATTAAATTCTCTTGTCCTTGCTCTGTGCCCCAGTTTCTCTGTGTGTTGTATATACATACATTTATATGTGTATTTTAAAAAATGATAGAACCAGTTAAAAAAAATAAAAATCAAAACTTAGGTTCAAACAAGCTAGGGAGAGAATTTAAACAAAAAACAGTGACCCATTACTAGTAGTTGCTTAAAAACATATCACTCCAAAGGCATCAAATTGACAAGCAAGAAGGGAAGCTATTTTGTTCGAAAACTGGTTTCCTTTAGAGGGGTGTTGAGAGCAGCTATAAAAATAATTGAGACAGAAATTGGTGTAGGGCATTAAAATGATTTAAAATAATAATCTGTAAGGGAGGCAAAAGGATACAGACACAACTATGCAAAGAAGAATGAATGGTAATAGGAATTTAAAAAATTGCAAAAAAAATGGTATTGCTGTAGTATTGAATGAGAACAGTAATATTGTCATTACTGCAACAGAAGTGTTAACTGTATAGTTTTATTCTGTGTTTGAGGAAAAGCTGAGTGGTATAATTAAATCACCTGATAAAGAAAAGGGCATAATTGCAACAATGACTAAGGAAAATGTTAAACAACAAATAACATTCAACTTATTAAAACTATCAGATCTAGACAATTTGCACTGAAGTGTTTTGAAAAAGTTGGCTAGAAGCTCTCTTAACCATTATTTTTGTATTCTAAAACTGATTTGTGTCTCCTATCATCATACTGACCAGATTCGTCTGTACTTAATTTTTAAGGTCTAATGGGATTAAGGCAGCATAAATGTATACATGATATCTTAATACAGATTTTAATATTCAGCATTCATTTGTTTCACTTTGCTAAGCTCTGTGTAGTTTAAAAAATCCAGTAAAATAGAAAGCATTTTAGTTTTTCCTTCTTAGGTTGGCTTTGGAGAGGCTGTTACCTCATCCAGCTTTGCAGTATGTGAGAGTCTTCTATATAAATGTAGAAGTGGGTGGTTTAAATTAATCTTCTATTTTATTAATTTTTCTCAAATAGTAGTTGCGTGTTTTACAGTTTAAAAATACTGCTAATCAGTGCATTACAAGTAACAGATTCTAAATGTCAAATCCTTGGCTAGTATAAATGGGTATTGATTCATTAGTTTCTGCAGTACTCTACTGATTAATGACAGCTATAGATTTGGTCCTAGGCAGTTAAATGCAGCATCGTCATTTATGTTCTCCTTCCTCTAATCTCAAAGCATTTTGAATCAGTAAAAATAATGCAGGAGGAAAAAGATTTCAAGACATTGCAACTGATTGCAAAACATCTTTGGAGAAAAATATTCTAAAACAGGATTTTCATTGTTCTTTGCACCTTTTATCAAGCCACATCAGTATGCAAGAATTTTTACTCAAGTAGAAATTCTAAACTCACTGGTGTTAGATAACTACCAGTTTCTCCATTTTACGCACAGGCATATTGGCTGTCCAAAACAATCAAGCAACTTGTTCAAGGTCAGCCAAAAAGTCAACAGGGTGGAGAATGAAGCAAGGTATTCTATCCTTGTCCTGAGGCATAACTAAAGTCATCGTTTCTCCTGGAGTGATAAGTAAGGTTATGTTGGATGACAGGAGTTGCTGAGATGGGATTTCATTTCAGTAGTGACAAAATTAAGTAAGTAAGGGACAGAGAAGACTACTGAAACAAAGTGGTATAAACACTGATTGTAAAGTAAGAGAGAAGTGTGCTATGGAAAGTAAAAAGGAAGACAAGTTCTTTCTAATAGTTGATTGCTTCTGTAACGTGCAATGCAATTTTTTAAAATCAGTTCTAACCTTGTAGAATGAAAAGTGGCACCTAGTCCAGAATCTCTGGCTTTGTCCCTGCATTGTCAAGCAGTTTCTTCTTTTCACTGCAGTAGTAGAATTTTTAAGAAAAAACTTCCTACTTTGTTTCGGGATTCCTTTAACACAAATACTGCCGTTTAGATTGCTGAGTAGCTTTCAGTCATTCTTAAACTGAAATCGATTCTTCTGTGTCAGTAGCCTGTCACATTAAGTGACACAGAACACAGTGTCTGATTTTTTTTTTTTCCCTTTTTGTGATTACCTGGATTTCCCTCTGTTGCCAACATGTGCTCTAAAGTTTGCACGTTAGATGTTACAGTTAAGTTCCTAGTTTGAACGTACACCTTGGTATATGTTACCTGTGAGGACAAAGTTAGAAAGTAGCCTAAAATCACAATTACCTTTTTAAAACTAATAAGTAATCTTTTGAAAGCATTTTGAGATGTAGCTTAAAATGTTGTAAAAGAGTTCTTACATGCTTAATTGGGGTTTGTCTAGCAGGTTTTGACTGCTGTAAGTGGAAGCTTATAAAGCTCTCGTGCTGATGGAGAATATGGGTCATTAGACTCAAAAGCCACTGTGTAAACAGGTTTTTAGTAGCTATCAATTCCAAGACAGGAACTAGCAGGTAATTTTTGAAGAGTAAATTAATTTCTTTCTTAAATGTTAAGTTTTCATTCCCACTTCATGTTTAGAATGAATCTGGTGAGAATATCAAATGTTATGTAATACACTGTAAATCAGTAAATCATATACTGTAAATTATCAAGGTTAACTCAATATACAGGTTCCAAGTAAAGTGACTGAAGATATTATGTATTTAGAAAGGTGGAGAAAATGTGTCTATAAGCATGAATAAGCATGAATAATCTCACACCTTCAACAAGCGGTGCCCTTGTTTTATGCTAAGATTAAGTTTGATCTCTGTTTCTCCTGTCTGCTTTGTGCAGCCTGTGGGGAAGAAATGAGGCATGCGTTAGTGTTAATTTTGGAGCAGTTATGTAATGAAGTTTTGTCCAGTGTTGAGCGTGTATTTGATTAATTTACTGACATCCTATTTAGTAGGCAGGACAGTTTAAGTGTTTATATTAATTTTTTTCCTTCTCCTTTGCAGCAGTGAAGATGGACCCAACCCTAAGAAACCAAAAATTGAAGATGAGGAAGGTAGCTTTAGCATCATGAAACTTGCTGAAGGCAATATCACCTCTGTAAGCATATTTTTACAAATCTGATTATTTAAGGGGAAGATAAATTTCTTTAAGTGTATTATAGTGAATATAGAGAATTCCTGATAAAAGGATGGTTTCTAGCTGAAACAGACAGTAGTCTACCTGTAGATTTGAGACTCTCTGCTAGAGATTCTAAAGACAACTTTCTCTGCCCTTAGGCATATGTTAGCACAAGTTTCCATCAGTTTTGTGTATTTTAGGACAAAATTCTTCCCCGATGTCTAGAACTCTAAAGGGCAAGCCTGAGTATCTGAAGAAAACAGAATCCCAGAACTGGGGTTCAGTGATTGAATTTTGTTCTTGATCTCTTTTATATCATCTGCAACATAGAAGTTGCCTCTGTATATTTAATCAAGGGTGTTGCTGTGATTTTAGAGACTGTTCTCTGCATTAGTTGGGGTACTGAATCACAAATTCGGCTTAATCTTGCTGCTAGGTCTAACTTAATTCCAGATGTTGTGTACATGGGTAGATGAAGCCTGTAGCATAACTGCACTTTCCTTTATTTGATTTTTCATATTACAGGAAAAAAAGTGATTTAATATTGAGATAACTTAACCTGTTTTCAAATGTGCTATCCTTTAAGGTTGGTTTTTAAAATGGACAATTGAGATTTTAAAAAAGATTTAAAATCTGAAAAGATTTAAATATTCTGTACTTATATTACCTAATATAAATTTCTGATATTTCCTGGAAAGTGATATTATCAGATTTAAAAGAAACATGAAGAGACAAAGCAAGCTTATTGAAAGATCTATTAATTATTTTGACAGCAAACCATAAAAATTTCAAATAAACTTAGGAGAATTTTGATTCCTGAAAGGAAATTCTAATTGAATGTTATTTTTTTTCTAAACTTACTGCATCCATTTTTCAGTAAGTGTTTATTTATATTTGACCTGGTTTTAGTTCCTTTGTAAGGTTTCTGCACTCGTATGCCTATTTAGAGCTTTGGCTTTAAGATGTCAGACTGGGCCAGAAAGGGTAGATGAATTGAGTGCAAGCTTTTAATTTTGAGTTTCCTATTGGAGTGGCAAGCCAACGATTCTGTACCCATGTGCCTGGGAGCTCCCATTCCTCATTAAGCATCTGTCAAGATTAGTGAGAGGTCTGTGCTACAGAAAGTCTCAAAGCTGAACTAGCAGATAACCTGAATTACTGTGCTTCTGACCTCTAGACCCCAGAGAACATGGCTGGCTTAACAGTGCAGCATAGTAAGTTCATCTTGCTCATGTCATAAGTAACCTTTGCTAGGAGTACTGCACATTAACACACATTGTAAGACTTGTGTTTTATGAATCTGCTTGCAGAGAAGTGTAGAGCTTCTGTTTTCATATTAAAATAAACAGAAAATTAAAGATTCTTGTTGCCTCACAAGAAAAAAGAGATGGATATTGGCAGATGATTGTTTCATTTTTGGACCTTTGGTAGGTTGGCAGTGTTAACCCAGCAGAAGATTTCCGAATTCTGGTGAGGCAGAAAAACGCTGACTTCAAAGACGGTAAATGACTTTCATCTATCTTAATTATATTTACTAGCATCTTCAGGGTTCAGTAAATGCAATCTGTTTGTCTAAACATAAGTTTCTAGTGCTATGTGAGATGTTCTAGAGTTTACTGCTTAGCTTCTAGTGCCACTCAGCAAAGAAATGTGTCACTTGTAATTCCCATGTCAGTCAGTATTTGCCTTCCCCATTTGAAAGTCTCGGCCATGTTTGTGTAAGATGGCACTAGACAGCTACATTGAGGCATCTGAGCAACTCCTCAGGTTTTTAACAGAAGATCCCTTGGTACTGACTGTGTCATTTAAACTGGGTATCAGCTTTCATCTAGCTTCACAGGATCTTTCTGGCTTGAAGTGGAGGGCTGTTGGCTGCATGTGGTGTGAGAAACTTGTCTTCTGCAGTCTACTTACTCTGTTCCATGACAAAATAGGAATCTGATGCTTGAGATTTAAATCATGCAAAGAACATGTCTTACTGCTTGTGGTGAGCAAAAGAAAAGTGAATTTAGGGTGTAAAAAAAGCAGATAGTATGTGACTCTTAAAGACGAGATAAGGCTCTGTGTGCACTGAATCTATTCTCAGCATACAGCAAAGCAGAGTTTTGATGCAGAGGCGAGGAAGTATACAAAACACAGGTCAACCACTGTCTTGCATGCCCTAAGTCTGAAAATGCAATGGAATTATCATTTGTTTGTATGGTATTTCCCTACTGGAATAGCTATACAGAGATATATGTAATGCAAAGGTATCTTAAAAAGAATGCACAAAATGGACGGGGTCCTTTTTTCTTTTAAAGGGTGATTTGAAGGTTGTGGCAAGATAAACCTCATCTGCCAAACAGCCACTAATGTAACATTTCTTTTCAAAGAAAAAGATTTGCAGAGATGCTGAAGTGAGGTGTTAGGTATTTCAACGTGGCTTTTGGTCCTTTTGGACATAGTTCGAGGAGGGTGTTGAGTGGTATACTGATTTGTGATACAGTCTGTTAAAGCCTCCTTAGCTATTTCTCTCCAGAATTTCCAGACCTATAATCCAGCTAGTCAGCTTTTTACATGGATTTTGCATTAGATCCAGAAGAAATTGTTTATTGAAAAACTATTTGGAATTGTGTTCTCAAATCTCAGCTATATTAAGATGCAGTAAAAAAGCATTGTACAATATATTAGAATACAGAAACTGTGAAACAGTTGACTACCTCTGTTACCGTAATTAATTTTATCATGTAGGAAAGCTTTAAGGCACAAATAAGTATGTGATTACCCTTGAAGATGGTTTAACTAAAGAGTGCTTAAATATGTCCACTTGGTAGCTGTGCTGGAGATAACTGCAGTACATGTTTGGATGGCTTCTGAAATTTTCAGCAATCTGCTTTTATTTTTTGTGTGATTTGCTCTGTAATTATAAGGTGTAGTTAGACAGAATGTAGTGCAGTCACCCATTTAAAGGACAGATAGAATCCACTATATATAAAAACATGCTCTGCATATTACTTTTTTCTTCTGCAGAATCCTTTTTCTGCTTTAGAGCCTTTTAGGTAGCTTAATACATAAAACATTACAGGCATGCTTTTAATGGCTTGCTGGTTTGCATTCTGGTTATGTAAATAGTAAATTCTACCTTAAAACTATCCAGTGGTTCTAAGAGGGTTTTTTAGTATAATTTTATATTTAATGATGAAACCTTTTTTTCCTCCTCTGCTAGAACATGTGAAATGTAAAAAGTCTTTGCAGGAAAGGATAATCTGTGGCATTCAAATAGTTTATTGGGAAAAAAAAATATTACATTTTATGTGTCAGGATACAGACAGGAGAACTACTAGGTTGCATTCTTTTTTGCTTCTTTCTTCTATAAAAAGAGCATCCAGTGTAGTCTGCCAAACTGAACAGAGCCTACGTTCTCATTTTAAAACAAAATAGCAACAGAATCCCTCCACAAGGAGGAGAAAGACCTTTCAGCTGTTTGATTAAGGGTGGGTTTTTTTGGTAGATAGAGAAGTTGTAGCAGTAGGAAGAGTTGTACTTTAAATACTGACAGTAGAGTGGCTTTTTAATTAAGCTGCCCATTAATGGCACACATGCGCTTCAGTCCACAGCAAGTCTCTCAACAAAATTGTAAAGTTATCAATACCAAAGTATGGCAAGGGGAATTTTTTTTTGTTTTCCAGACAGCTTGTAGGAAGTCCTAATTATATATTTATCATTGCAAATGAGTACCAATGCATCTCCTGCAGTGTCCTCACTGGGATTTGATGATCAGAGCTTTTGCCATTCATAGGAGAAGCCTAAGTGCAAGTTAGACACCCTGTGTCTGATACTGCATCCCACAGTGGACCAGAGCAGGAGAAATGACACATTCAGTCTGAGAACTGGGTCACTAATGTATAAATGCATATTTTTAGAAAATCTAGGAGTTTCAAATTGGTAGGGGTCTTAGGGATGGGTTTTCTGAGATTAGCAGCTCAATTCCTGAAACAGTAATCAACTTTGGTTTTAATTGACATCTGTGTAGTTTATTATAGTAGGGACCCACTTATGGCTTATGTGATGAGTTGTGTGTGATGGTATCAGCTTACTGGTTAATGTTGATTGCTCATGTAACTAGTATTGTGCTTCCCCACCAGATATCTTTACTTTCTTATTTGCATTCATGGCCAGGGAGATGTCATTTTATGCAGGTCTTATTTTGAGCAGGTTACAAGTGCACAGTCATCATGAAGAGCAGTCTTCTGATAACAGCTTTTGACATTTTTGTCAATGAATGCAAATAAAATAGATTAGTTTGTCTGAGTAGAATCTAATTGTTACTCCCAAGGGTGTATAATGAGTTTCTTCATTGCTGTGGCTGCAAAGAAGATTCTCAAATGCAGTGAGTACTTGCCATCTTTGTAATGCCAAAGGAGTAGCCACATTACTACCAGTTCATTCTGTTGGACTATTTACAGGTTTCCATCCATGTCTGCATTTCTGGAGAGCAGAAGGTGTCTGATATGGTGTGTTGTAGTTTCATAGGCTTCTGTAGAAGATAGGATGTCTTAATGGGGAATAAAAAAAGATATTGACACATGTATAGTATTTTCTTTGGTTTATAAAATTTCTGGACAAGTTTATAGGTTGGATTTCATTGCATCTTACAGAACTCCTACCTGAGAACATGATGTCTGAAGTCCTGTAGTTGAAAGAACTTTTTTTTTTAATTTTTACTGATTGTCAGCAAAGAGAGAAATCTGCAATGACAACTGTACAGTTTATGGACATAAGAAAAAATGTCCATAGGCAAATTGTACCAAACTCTCATTTTTATATTTATAGTAAGTTTGTTAATATTTTTATTCCTAGGCATTTCTAGAAAAATAAAGTTAAAAGAGTCAGTAATTGCATGTATAGATTTTGGCAAATATTCCATTGTACTTGAGGTGTCACACTTTTCCCATGGCATGTGGATAGCTTCTTAAGTAAAATGTAAAGCACTGGTTTTGTACTGGATGCTTTGTATGCATAAAAGAATTGCGTATAAGAGATTTGCAGTGGGAATTCATTAGACAGTTGCAACAAGGATAATATTCTATTGTAAGATTTTCTGTAGAAATGTGTATAGTTAACTACCTTTCTAGATCTAAGATAGTTTTTTAAAAAACTGGTATTTACTTTCAGTTTTTGTTAGCATGTGTCTTTGCAGTTCATCTGCATTTTTATCTTACTGGATGGTTTTGTGTATTTTGGAGACTGTTCACGCCCTACTGCTAGGTAGGCCAAATGCAATGGTTGGTTTGGTGAAAATGATTCAGTCATTAGAAGAGTATTTGCAAACCAAATACTTGAGTATATAAAATCACTTTGAAGTTTTCTGTACGTCTGCTTCACAGAGAAGATGAAGCCAAATTTGTCTTTGAAGGGCATAGCAATCGGGTGAGACGCAAAGCTCTGAGTTGCAATAAATGGAATTTGAATTAGATGTTATGGGGAAAAAAATAATAAAAATCATGATGGCGGTAGTCAAACACAGAAAGAGAGTGGCCCAGAGAACTTGGAGACTCTACATCTTTGGAGCTACTCAGAACTCAAGTCCATGGAGCACTGAGCCACCTAATCCACAGTGACCCTGGTTTGAGTGGGGATGTGGGCCATATGTCCTTCAGACATCCAGACTAAATCATTCTGATCCATACCCACAGGCCATTTGGAGAGACCATTTCAAAATTGAACAGCACCTTACAGGACAATTCAGTAGTTCAGCAGTCTTTATCTTCAAATTCTTCTTTCTTGGCTTAAAAATGAAGGAAGTTGTAGTGGTTTCAGCTTAGCCGGTAACAAAGGACCACGCAGCCGATAAAGTCAATTGCCCTAACCATCGAAGAAAGCGTTCCTCTTAAGTGCTTTCCCTGAATGGCTGTCATGACCACTGTT
>JANZLP010000001.1:41484060-41500147 GCA_026930925.1 Chelictinia riocourii | reverse complement strand
CTGTAAATGCTGGATCTGTGAATATTCATATCTGAGATTGCCCTACATTCATTCTGAGCTTTGCTAATAAATATATTTGTGATTTATATATTAAATATAGTTGTGATTGTGAAGTGGGTGTTTCAAGCCATCAGAGATGGGCTGTGAACAGTTGGAAGTTGATTATTGTGGCCACCTGACTTTATTAAAGAGAGATATTTACCCACCATCTAATGCCAACTCTGTAAGAAGGCACAATTTATGTGATGAGGTTAGTAGATACACTTGGGAGAGAAGTCACAGGCCTTCAGGGTACAGTTACTCTATGTGGCACTTCTTGTTGTGTGTCACTTATTCGTCCATGAGCTTAGTTTAGGCTCAGAAGCCAGATAATTTATCATCGTTCTTCAGAGGATTTAACTTTCCTCATGGTGAGCCATTGTGGATTGCTGGTCTGTGATAGGTATGTGCATCCTGTTTCTGAGAATTTCTTGTTGTCTTGTTATACTTGGTATAGGAATAATGAAAAGTTTCTTTGGAGCTGACCTATGTGACTTTGCTTATTTTTAATAGCAAAATGTGCCAGATTAAAATTTAGGAAAAGGAGGGGAAAATAATGATAAAAGAATTAAAATACACAAGTGATGCACAGTGCAGTTGCTCACCACTCATTGACTAATTCCCAGCTAGTTCCTGAGCAGTGGCCCCCGGCTAGCTTTCACCCTAGTTTATATACTGAGCATGACATTCATATGGTCTTGGAATATCCCTTTGTCCAGTTTGGGTCAACTGTCCCAGCTGTGTCCCCTCTCAACTTCTTGTGCACCCCCAGCCTCCTCGCTGGTGAGGTAGGGTGACAAGCTGACAAGTCCTTGACTCTGTAAACACTGCTTAGCAACAACTAAAACAAGTGTGTTATCAACATTATTCTCATCCTAAATCCAAAACACAGCACTATACCAGCTACTGGGAAGAAAATTAACTCTATCCCAGCTGAAACCAGGACAGTCTGTCACAGCTAACCCATGCAGTAACCATCCTTTGGCATCACTACCTGAAACATTCCTGCTGCAAAACTTCTGGCATTTTTTTAAAACTGGAGAACAAAGAGCAGACAACTTCTGAGTATGCAAGCTGCTGAGCTGCAGCCATTACAACCACAGCAGCTCAAACTAGCTGAAAAACTTCTCTAGAATCAGTGTGGTGTTTATGAACTCTCAGAACTGGGTGCTGTTTTTTGATTTGCAAGTAGCAGAGAGTTAAGAGCTCTGCAGGCAAAGCTGAAATTATTTTCTTTTACTGAAATATGTTGAAAAGTTTTAGACTTGCTGTCCATGTACCATTTTCCTATAAATGCAATTATCTGCAATATTTAACCATATATAACTCTGAATGCTGTTTAACAATGTTGATGTGAATTTTGTTGCAGAGTAGCAAGATTATATTTTGTGAGCTGAAGGCCTCTGTCCCCAGTACTTTACATTTCTTTTAGAAGAAACACTATCACTCTAGGACTTCTCTGGTTTTAAACATAAAAATGGGACATTTCAGTAGGCAACCATATGTTGCTGTATTTAAATAAATAGTATGAAACTAGTTCTAAAAGCAAGAGTGTGTTTTGTTTATTATAGTGTAACTTCTTCTACTGTAGGTCACTCTAGCCAGTATAGATGCAGAGCTTCAGAAACTTAAAGAAATGACCAACCATCAGAAGAAACGAGCAACAGAAATGATGGCCTCCTTACTAAAAGATCTTGCAGAGATAGGAATTGCGGTTGGAAATAATGATGTCAAGGTAAGGATTAGTGAGTGCAATTTTTAATGCCATATATTACACATACATTGTGGATAGGTGGGCTCAGTTTTTTTAGTATGGTAAAAACAACCACCGTAGGAAGCCTCATGTATATTAATAATATGGGCATAAGCTTATCCATTGCTTATACTGTGACTTAATCATGTCCCAAACAGAATTTGATTATGTGAAGACAAGGAAGAACAGGTATGATTTTTTTTCAGAAGTAGTGTTTTCTTTCATACTGTTAAACTGCTGTATGAAATGGTCATAATCAACAACATCATCTTTGAAATCTAATACTGACCTACAGTAGCAATCAGGATGATACTGGTATTAAAAATGGAATGAGGAACTGAAATAAAAGATAAGTCTAGAAGATCACTGTAGGACAAGAATGTAAGCTGTGTTAGAAATCTATAGTGAACTGTATTTCCCTCTTCAAGTGATTCATTTGTGCAAACCTCTAAAAAAGCCATCGTATAACTTAAAAAAAAGTTACATTTTGGTGTTTAAATGGTCTGGTTATCATTTGAGGTGGGGAATGTGTGCAGGGCACTAAGGTGCTCCAGCTCATCTTTAATTCTCTTTTGTTATCTGAGCTTTCTAAATGTGTCATTCCACACTTCTCAGCAGCCTGAGGGAACTGGCATGATAGATGAAGAATTCACAGTTGCGAGACTGTACATTAGTAAAATGAAATCAGAAGTAAAAACAATGGTAAAACGTTGCAAACAGTTAGAAGGCACACAAGCTGAAAGCAATAAGAAAATGGAAGAAAATGAAAAGGAGTTGGCTGCCTGCCAGCTCCGTATCTCACAGGTAAATGTTTCTTCCTACATGTTCTTTTGAATTTATTAACCTGCTGGGGGGTAAAAAATGTTGCAGTTTCTTTTTGATACCTAACAAAGTACATTGTGAGCAAACAGCCACAAGACTCGGCTGTATCCTCAATACTTCAGTTTGGATGCTTCTGAGTAATTGTGACAGAATGTCAAAATTCCTGCAATAAGTCTGTAGCCTGATAATGCTTTTGTAGCACTTGTAGTAAATACTAGCTAGCATACATATGTTTTCCATCAGATTCCTTTACAAATAGAAGTCTTACAGAAGGAGTGGCCAGTGAGCACTCTGCCTACTAATGCAGCAAGTTGGAAGTGGGAGAGGGAGCAATAGCACAGTAAAATGACAGTAGGCTTGCAGATTAAATTTACTTAACAAGTGAGAAAGGCCATTTTAATGCGATTGTTAGAAAAGATCAGTAATGTGACTTCTAACACTTCTGAAAATTGTGATCTACATATGCAATTTAAATTTTCTATATTTTGTTTTACATACAGATGGTCATCTTTTCTTAAATTGGGAAATGCATATTTCTGTGCAGTTTCCCGTCCCCTCATCCCTTTGGAAAGCAGCTCCGTAGAAGAAAATAGCAGCCTGCTGATCCACCCTTGAACCGGGATTGGTAGAAACAGGCAGGGACAAAGTGCCCTGATGCATCAGTTGATGCTGTAAACTCTTCCCTGAAGAGCATCTGCCAAAGGCCACGTTTGGAGGCAAGATCCCAAATCCAGCAGAGCTCAGGCTGAGCCCGTGGCATGGGACCATGGCCCTGGAGAAGCTCATCTCCTCGCAAGATCCCCACCAAACTACTTTTGCGGAGCATTAAGAGGGCTTTTTCCAGCACTAAGGGGATGGTGAGGAGTGACAGTCTCTGAATTGCAATTTGAAACGTTTACAGCCCAGTCAATCCTAATTCATTATTAGCTGTAATTGTTTCAAAGAAAGTGTCCACTGTTATGTAAAATGCAGTCCCAGATGCTCCTAATGGTTCAGGCTCTCTGATTGCTGTAATTTGCAAAGCTTTAGCCTTTTTTTTTTTTTTCCCTTCCCCTCCCTCTGTAGTTATGATGTGCCTTTTATGAGCCAGTGAGGAAGAAAGAAAGAAAAGCAGCCATTAGAGGAAAATAATAATGTTGTACCTGAAAGGCCATTAGTGGAAGTATGCATCTGGTCTGCGCCCAGCCTGGCCTGGATGCTCCGGGCACCCCAACACTTCTTGGGGATACCAGGAGCCTGGGGATGGGGACAGCTCTGCTTGGAGGGAGAAGGGCTACAACCCTGGTGCACAGCCCAAAGCGATGCTGCACCAACCCAGGCATCAGGATACAGAAATAACCATCACGCTTCCCAATTAATTTTCACAATTAGACGCGGGCTCTGCTTGGATAGGAAATCAGCTGGGGTAGAGCAGCTTTTGGCTGGGATATTTAATGGGGGTGTGTGATTTTGCTGGGGGGGGGAGGGCTTGTCTCTTTTTTTGACGTGAAGTAAACATCTATTTCCCACTTCCATCCTCTGATGTTGCTTTGTACAAAGGCAGAACTGCAGGGATGTCTCTTGCCGGGATACCCAAGCTGTGCACTACGGGGCATTTCAAAGCTTATTGCTTGCTGTCTTTCGCCTCCACCTCTGTTTTCAGCTCAGGTGTTTGTTTTAGCCTGTCTGTGTCAATCCTGTCTCCAGGAGCTTCTTAAGTCCATAATATCAACCTAATTTAAGGAAGGCTTTACTTGATGAGACAGGTTTCGGCCCCTGCTGCGTGCAGCAGAAAGAAATGAAGGTTGCTTTGGTGTTTCTGTCACACCTTGCCCAAGGCTGAGCTCCCACGGGACGAGGCACGATCCTCAGCCTGAGTTTCTTGGTGCAGTTTGCCTGGATGAACTGTGAGGATGGATAGCCATGTTGTTATGGACAGAGAATTCGGTCTTTTTTAAAAAAAGACTTATGATAGTGTTTGTTATAACAATTGCAGATATGAACACCAGAAAGTGGAATTTCCTGCTGGAGGACTATCCCAAACTAAGTGAGTAGCTGCATTTTCCTGGCTAGGGCTGTTTTCTGGGGAGACGAATGAATTGTAACTTCATTTCTTGGGCTAAGCCTTTTCACTATGGGGAGATAATGTTGCTAACGAACTGTGAAGCAGGTGTCTTCCTGTTTTGCCAGACATTTACGCTGTTTGCCCAGACTCAAAACTTTATAAACACATGTTATTCATGGCAGTCCTTTAGGGGCCCGTTGGGAAAGTGGCTCTGTTTTGTCAGATTCTGCACTGAATTTTTGTGCTGTTTCTTAAAGCACATGGGTGTATTTACTATCACAAAGTTATTTTTATTGCTTTTAAAGTACAGCAGCTCTACTTGAACTAAGGAGTTGCAGGAGAATGGATTCCTCTGTTTCCACTTGCCAAATTTGAAGAGGTCAGTGTGGTGGCTGCCCAGCCTTCCTGTCGTTACAGAAATTCTGTCATACTGACTCTTTTTAGCTGTGCTCCCCTTATCCTCAGTGTCAGCCTGCCTTGCTCCCTTTTGTGTGTATATCAATTCATAAACTGGCACAGCCACTCCTTGCTTAGAAAACAAACAGGTATTAGGCTGTTTTACTTCCAGTTCTTTAAGTAGTGTACATGGTGTTGTGCTATTTCATTTCACCCCCAGCAGATTTTGTTTTTCAGCTTAGAGCGCTAGGTTTTCAAGTCAACTGATGATTTCTGTAACAACCAGTTCATCCACAGTTACAGTCTGGGTGGTGTCTAGCTGACTTTGTTCAGCCTTATGTGCTACTACTGGTAATAATGGCTTTGCAGGCAGCACACAACTGTTAAGTTTTCAATTGATATGAGGCAGGTTAGAATTCAGGTTGCTTCCATAGCTGAGTTGATTTTGAGGCAAAGAAGAAGAGCTGCTTGTTTGTCTTGCAGAAGTGTGCAGATCTGCTTGAAGCAGAGTCATTCTTCTTGAAGCAGAATTCCATACTCATACTAAAATTCTTTGGTGCTTGTTGATGGATGCTTAAAAGAAAGATTAGCAAAAAAATCTTGAGAGCATCCTATTTCCCCTTGCAAGTGGAATCTAAGCCCATAGTGTTGCTACAATGTTCATTTCTTGGTAGAAGTTGACCAGTAGACTCCTCCTACCTTTATGCCTCTGTGTAATGCTGGTGAAACTGACTTACTGAACTGAAATGTAGAACTGTGGTTTGTTGTGTTTTGTTTTCTGTTTTTTTAAATGGATGCCACTTTGCAGAACAATCCAGTCTGAGCAGCATGCTCCTAGCACATCTGCTTCTTAGTTTTTTATGTTTAATTAAGCTTATAGAGTACTTTGAGATGATAGCATTATACAAGTCCTAAATACTACTATTTATCATCCCAGTTGGCCTTCTGTGTTTGCCTTGGTACTTGTATGAGGGTATGTGGCTGTGGAATTTGATTGGTGTGAGCTTCAGAAAGATAATAAGCTAGGTGCTCTAGACATGTCCTTACAAAGTGTGAATGAGTGTTTCAGAACTGAAATGCTTTTGTTTAGAGAAGTTTTTCTCCAGCATGGCCTCCTGCTTCCATGGAATACCAAAGCACATTTGAGTGCATTTTATCTGCAAATTGAGTATCTGCATGTTCCTATGATCCATTTCTTAATAACATTAGTAATGGTTGTAGGGCTGAAAGCCATGTGGTGGGGCGCCTTGTAGGAATGCCAAATCTTGAAAACAAGTGAGTGTATCCTGGTGACTTATCAAACTCCAGGACTGGGATGTTGACAGGCCCTCATTTCAGTAAGACCTGATGATCTCTTACAATTTGCTAAAAGGGCCTTTTGTATATGCAAAGGGCCTGATCCTGTAGAACATGCTAGGCAGTCTGAGCAACACATCATCTCCTAGTCTGTCACTCTCTCAGCCATGCTGGCTGGCAGTTGTATACATTGCATGAAGTATTCAGAATTCCACAGATTTGAGGAAAGCAAAAAAAATTTCCATAAATCTTCTTGCAGAGTGTAATTTGTGAGGGCATTTGAGGCTTCTAGCACGTGCCTTTTTGAGGAACAGCATTTGCTTTGTGCCTGTTTGTTTACCTATGTCAAAATTAAAAAAAAAAAAAAAAAAAGAATTTTAAAAGGCTGGTTGCCATTTCCAGCAGAGTTATCTGTTAGCTGGGAACTGTTTGTAGAGGTTAATGTCTCTGCCTAGTTGCTCAGTCATCTTTATATAAAGGTCACTTCAGTAAAAAATGTCTGTTGGATGAATCATGCTGGTGGCAGATATATCTTAATCATTCTCCCAGCTCATGTACGGAACAATAGCAACAGAATTATCAGTGAGCAAATTGTAGCAATTATGCTAACACACAGCTCAGTCTGTGAGAGTAATAACAAGCTTGTGCTGTACTTCGGGTAGAGAGAGTTCCTGCTATTGAAGAAGTATAAATTAAAGTGGAGAGTTTAAAAAGTTTGGTCATTGCCCAACCACAAATGGAAATCTTTTCATATGTATATTACTTGGAATTGCTTTCCCCTTCATATGGCAGGGGTTCATCCTGCTGCTTTCGTCTTGGAGATAACTGAAATAAAAATACCTAAATGAATTCTGGAGGAGCATTTACTGCTGGTATAGTGAGTTCTTATTTTTGCAGACAGAGTTGTTTTATGTCTTCCTGACCTCATATACAAAGCAACCACTAAAAAAAAAAAAGTTGCTTCCGGCAGTATAGGATCTGTGCACATGCATTTGTGTTCCTTGTGTAGAGGTGTCTTTTGTTTCTCAGTCAGTGGTCAAAGATTGATTATTAAACATGTTTTCCTGGTCCCAGCTCACTGCATGTTTTAAACCGGTATTTGTTTGTATAGAAATTTACTGTTGGATTAAAAAGAAATATGTTTTTAGGATGGAATAGAGAGGCTGCTGGAGGGAACTGAAATAAGGTTGTCTAGGAGGAGAATTGCCCTGACATTTTGCTTGTTGTGATGCATGGGTTGAAAAGATGAAGGCCCTGAGGTCTTTGCATAGTGGAGGCTGAGGATCCCTTTAGTTCAACTGGAAAGGTTTTATGTTGCAGATGAAGTTCAGAGGCTTCATGGGTGAAACAACAATAGTGGTGAGGGACTCAAGTGGCTGCCTGTGGGCAGGTTCTGGCCTGCAAGCTACTTCTGTCCAGGAGAACAGCAGTGGACACCATCTGAGCAGGGAGTTGCTGTTGGTACTATGTCCTTGAAGGTTAGCTGTCAGAGTGCTGCTGATGGTAGTACAACAGCAGTTAGAGTATCTGAGTCTTGAGGTGCTTCCTGTTTTCTTATCGTAATGTGGTAAAAGAGGGGTGATAAAGTGGAGGCAGAGCCAAACCTGTGTGAATTTGGGGAACAAGAGGAGAAGAGTTTTTAAAGCTGAAGATGTGTGATATTCTCTAGGTAACTGTGTGTCAGGTTACTCCTGATCACTCAGGGATGGTGGAGACCTCAGAGGTTTTTAATGCAGAATCCCAACATCAAGATAAAGATGCCCCTGCCTTCTAGGCTTCAGGAGCTCTTTTGTTCAAATCCATACTTTTATTTCTGAGTAAAGTGTGCCCTAAACTGCCTTCAGTGTGAATTATCTAGCTCCAGCTGTATTAGTAGCAATCATCTCTGATGGCATCAGACTTTCAGTTTTTTATAACCAAGTCTAAATACGAGGGGAGGAGATGTGATTCATCATGTGGTTCTGAAATAGACTTCAGGGAAGAGGCCAGGCCAACACCTGTGCATGATGCAGTGCTTTCTTGAGCTTCTTTCAGGATATGAAATAATATTGTTGATGAGGTCAAGGGTTGTGCCCTGACATCCATAATGTAAGTTGTGTGTATGTTGCCCCTTCTGATAATAAATTGCTCTGTTCTTTGCAGTGGAAGCGTTACAGAGCCTTGTGTCAGTAGAAGTGGAGCCACTGCCTGAGGCAGTAATACAAACCTTTGCTGCCCAAATACAGAGATCTACATCACAGACAGACGTTCCCACTGCTGACCTTTCAGTAGTGGACTCCAAAATTGTGACGAGCCTCATGCCCTTTCAGCGGGAAGGTGTGAAGTATGTCCTTTTTGCATGCTGTTAAGAGCTAGTCCTTTCCTAGAATTGTGTACTTTATATTGGTGCCCAGGCTGCATTGTCTTCCATGGAGGGTTCCAACATTTCTCCAGAGTCTTGGCTGTTACCCTCTGGCAGTCTGGGCTCTTGCTTGTTTGGTATAATATGGTTTGTTTTGTTGGCGGTTTTTTTTTTTTCCTTTGAGTGACACATTTATTCTGTTTCTAGCTAGAATTCTTCATCATGAGTCAGGAGGAAAGTAGGATTTTGCAAGTCTCAAAATTGTTCAAATGATACATCTCTGATCTCCCTCTTGTGATTCAGTATATGTTTAATTGTCATATGATTATTTTTTTTTTAATTTTGTAAGGTCATCTTTTTTCCTTTTTTCATTCTCCCAAGTGCATTTCTTTTGTTGTTGTTTTTTAAATATTAACTACACATGGGAAAGTGCCAGGAAATGGGACCCAGTTCCTGAAAGAGTTAAAATGACTAACTGTATGTAGAGATAAACTGTTAAATGTCCCTGTTCCCATCATATATGGTCATTTGTTGTTGACTTCAAGATGTGATCCAGGAAAGTTTGTATTTACTGGTATTAAAGTAGCATTGTTATTAATAATATTTTCTTATCTCAGCCATGATCAACTCTGGGACTTAATGTGAGTAATATCGTGGAAAGAATGTGCTTTAAATAATTGTAAGGTCTTGAGACTATTCCTCATGACATCAAAGTCTCTAAGGACTGGGCTGAACCACTCTGTTCAGGAGCTTCCAAGCTTTGAGAGATTTGTGAGAGTTGCTCACTTGTGTTAAGACTAAGGGAGAAGGTACAGGTTTACTGAAGAACCCAGATTACTTCCAGGTGATCCACCTTATAGATTTGGTGATGAGTTGTGCTTGTCTTGGCTGCCAGGGCAGATAGCAACCCATTTCTTGTCTCTGACTTATTTCCCCTCTCTAATTTCTCCAGTTTTGCAATTTTAAGAAAAGGACGTTTACTTCTTGCGGATGACATGGGCTTGGGCAAGACCATCCAGGCGATCTGCATTGCTGCGTATTACCGAAAGGAATGGCCCTTGCTGGTGGTGACTCCTTCTTCAGTGAGGTTTACATGGGCAGAGGTACTGTGAGCTTGAGCATGTACAGGTGGGCATGCCCCCAGTAGAGGGCATGTGTGATGGTTATGCTGTGTTGTGCTCTGTACAAGTTAAAATTTTAAAAATATGTATATTAAGGAGAAGAAGCTAAAAATTGTACTCATTTAGAAACTTGAGGGGGGGAAATTGCTTGGCATTGACTGTATAGTATATGCCTGTTTTCTTTTATTGGCCAATTTTGTGGTCCAGCTGATCTATTGGAAAGAGGAAGATCAAGATAAAGTGTCTCCTCTGACCCTCTGTTTACTTTGTGCAAGTCAGCTGGCTCCAAAAGAGCATTTTACTCATCAGTGTCAAAGACAATAGTTGCATTCAAGCAATTGCCTGTTGTTTTTAAGACCTTCATAGCAGTATTTGCCAGTCCCTTGGCTGGAATAAAAGCCCAGATGCTGGAATTCTCTGCTCTGTTCAAGAGGACCCATTATCATCATCATTAAGTGTCTGTCATAATATGTCTTTTGTCCTGTCCACTGTATGCTGCTGACTCCTCATGGTCCTTTATTAATGTTGATCAGAAGCCCAAGAAAGCTTGTATGGTTGGGAGAAATGTGTCTTGAAATAAATGACTGTCATGGCTTGTATGCTGAGGCTGTTGGGTTGCCATAGGCTAGTGAAATGTTCACTGTGGGAGAAAAAAGTGAGCCAGAGGTTTTAGGTCAGTAATTTCATACCTGAGCAGGAGTGGATGGGAGTTAAGTTTTCCCTGGAATGTTGCGTTGACAAGAAGTGTATTGATTGGGATTTGCTGATTTTGTGCTGTAACCAAGTTATTGAAGCATCTTGGCTTGTATTTTCACATCCAGTAGTCCAACAAAATGTTGGTTGACAAGAAAAGAAAATTGTTTACTGAACAAGGGAGTCATGCTCATGATGATTGATATTTCAAAGGCCTGTAGACCTCTGGGTCAACACCTGATCTGAATCCATGGCTTCTGAGGGATACCTACTGGGAACAACTTGGGGCCTGGTTTCCTGAAGTACTGGGCACCTGCAGCTAAACTCCTATATCCTGCTTCAAAACATTTAAGCAGTATGAGGTGTTTTGTGGTTTTTCTTTTTCTCCTTAGAGTACTTGATTTCCTCTTCCTTCCCCTACTCCTGACTCCCCAGGAGGCTGTTGTGGGAGATGTTGTAGGAGATGTTTTGTTAGGACATTTGCTTTATGATCTGTGTTGCTTTGTGATTATGTGAAGGATGCAGGTCTAAGAAAAATTTGTTACACAATGTAGAAGGTGGAGTTTACTATAGTCTGTAATCTATTCAGTTCATTCTTGTACAGATGTGTTTTATTGTATTGATAGAAGCTTTTGTGGTGTCTCTGGAGCTGAATTGCCAGAAATTGTCTTCATCTCAGAATTCTCAGTGTTTTAGTTTGGCTTTCTGGGCTCCGACCACTGAGTGTCTTTATATTCAAGATGCCATAGCAAGCTAGTGGGAACATGTGAGGTACTCTTGGGTGAGAAGTACTGCAGCCATGTGCATTTGGAGTTCAGCATTGAAACTTAATTAATGGTCAGGGCAGTTTCAAAGCACTTCTTGTGGACAAAGGTCAGCATCAAGTGAGAAATATAGGATGACTTTTATAGTGTGAATTAGTCATGTGCCCTTTATAAAAGCAGAGGGCAGTACAGCTAGGAACTTCCAGATACTTTCTCCTTGCTGCCACCTTTGTCTAAGTTTTGGCTTACCATCAGCCACATATTTTTTGGTTGGGATCTAACCTTGCCTGCATGTTGGCCCATTTTGGTTGTGGTGCTTACCTTAAGTGGTGAAGGATAGTTAATTGTTAGTTTCTCACATACTGAGAAATTGAGAAGCTCGCAGTTAACTCCTCTGGCTGCTGCATGTGGTTGCTGAACAGAGAAGAGGAATGATGCTTGAAGGATTTCCAGAAGTGAAGGGCCTTGAGACAGAGATACCATTTCTCCTCACCACTTGGATACATTTCTGTAGTGACCAGACCCTGATTGCTAAAGCCCCAGCCAGTTCTCTGCAGAGCAACATCAGCAGAACTCAAATGTTGCAGAGAGGTTGATGTCATTAGGGACACAGTCATAAAGGAAATGGTGGATGCTCAGTAGCTAACAGATGGGTTTGGGGGAGAGTATCTTGCTTTGGTATGTGGAGCATTTCAAGAGGTTGATTTGAATGACTATCACCATGTGTGTTTCAGCTGCTGTCATAGAGCAGCTGGTGTGTTGTCAACTTAATTTTTTTATTTTGTTTGTTTGGGTGTTTTTTCGGTAGACTTTTTAAGAGAGGTAGTGGAAGAGTTCTTGTTGATCTGGATGAGTTGTACTTCATCTTCACTGTGGAGTAAACACTGCTATAATGAGAGATGTTTACTGCTTAGAAGTCTGTGGTTCATAGCCTGAGGTTTCTTGTTGAGTGGGAAAACTAAATTTCCCTGTCAGTAGTGGTCACTGCATTGTCTGGCTCTAAGCATAGCAGGTAACGTTGTCAGGAGGTTATGTGCTTTTCTACTACAGATCAGATTTTTGTTTTTTTTTCAGTAAGAGGCAAGAATAGAGCATGTTTGAGCCTTCTTAGCTGTGGAAGGTAGATTTGGCCTTATGGCCTGAGTTCTGTTCTTGATCTTCCCGTTACTAGGGTTGTTGCCTTGGCAAGGCTGCTTGCCCTTACTGTGCTCCCCCAGCTGATGTCTAATGGTGAGTGGGGTGGTTCCATGTTCTAAGCATTCATGAGGATCCTCTGTGAAGTGCTTTGGGATCCTGACAGAGGACATAAGCACCAGAATGCAATTCATTGCTTTCCTCTTCCTCCAGGCATTTCACAGGTGGCTTCCATCCTTGAGTCCAGGTAGCACCAATGTCATAGTGACTGGCAAAGACAACCTAACAGCAAGCTTGATCAACATCATCAGCTTTGACCTCCTCAGCAAGATGGACAAGCAACTTAAGAGCACTTTCAAAGTAGTTATTATTGTAAGTGGTACACTAAAATTTTGAAGTTAATTGTATGCTGCAAATGGGGTAACCTTTGTGTTGTACAGCAGACAAGTGTGAAGAGGGCCTTACTTAGGACTGAACCTATCTTGTAATTCTGGCTGTGATCAAAGCTGTCCATGAGCAGAAGCAGGAGATTTCTCTGATACCTTGTTAGATAACTAGTAGAGTTGAATTCCTTTTTGATTCCTGAGTCTGTGTTTTCTCTTTTACTGGTTATGGTGCCTCTGATTTCATTGTGGTTTGGTATGTCCTCTGCTGGAGAGAAAGGTGTTTAATGTGGTGTGTCAATACAATAGTCTTGGAATTGTATCTTTTTAAGGGGATTGGGCTTCAGGCTAATGTTAGTGTTTATCTAGTAAACTAGATAACCTCTCAACATCAAGAATGTGTGTAAAGCCTCAAAAAATCTCCCTTTGCTTGTGTTCTACTGGCAATCTGCATTAAGCCTTCTTTGATCACTTGTATAATTTCTTTTGTAAATTACTTTGAAAACCATTTTTTAATCTTTTGCAGAGCTGTGGTAGAAGGCATTTTTCTAGATTTCAGTCATTCAAAACATTTAGTGTTTCAAATCCAGCTTGGATCAAAAGAGTCCAAAAGTGTATACATAGCTTACTATGAGTGATGTTCTCAGTCTAGTTTTCAGCACACATATGCACCTGTCCCTAAGATCTTGACAACTGGAATATAATCCTTTTGTTTCTCAGCATGAGATGGGAATGTGGGAATAGATGGAGTTCTTTGGAGACCAAACTACCCATGGGGGAATTGATTTTTATTTTTTTTAAAACTTTTAATTTTTTTTTTTTTTTTCCCCTGCCCACTGTCTGACAAGACATTCTGTCAGGGTAGGAATGTAGATTGTTACTTCTGTATGCTGGTGCTTGGAGTAAAGGGACTTGGGCTCTAGGGCTACTGCTCTGGAACCTTTTACCAGTCCTGAGCTGGCAGATGTTCTTTCTGTGTGTTTATATGTTCAAATTTGGACCCTGTATACATTTTTACAGATGAAAGTAGTCCTACTGAGTGCTGAGCTTCCCTGCTTTTTCTTCCAATCTTCTTTTGATGGCTGGGAACATTAATGTAGCTTATTTGTTAATCAGGAGGGAGAAGGCTGTGCCTGAGAGGCTAAGCAGTTGTATTCTCTTTGCATGCATGGTTGCTTGCTCATCCACATGTGGAAAGATGAGAATGTACCCTTGGAGGGTGCCAATTACTTATTGTGTCTAAGTTCTGCCTTACTACAGCAGTAGAAAGGAAGCCTGTTTGGGGGTGATGCCTCAAGTAGGAGGCTATTATCTACCTGGTGAGGCCTATCAGCAGAACAGTTGGATCCTAATTAGATTTCTTTTTTTCCTTATAATTTTCATTAACCCCTTATTTAGGGAAGTGACACTGTATATGCCTCCTATGTTTGTTGCATTTAAAGGACACATAGGGGCAAATGAGTGTCCGTGGTGGAAATAATGTTCCTTTTTCTCCTTCCCTCTCCAGCCCTTTCTGCTCCCTTGTTCGTGGTCATTTGAGATTCGTGGCTTTAAGGTTTCATTTCTGTTCCATTTGCTTGCAGCTCTGGGTTTGAATATAGGCAGCCTGCTACTCTCCATGCTGTCTTTTTGTTTAGAATTTGATGTGACTATCCCAGTGCTTGAAATATCCCCTGGGATGATAGGCTTGTAATATTAGATGGCTGAGAATACTGGGGATTTGTAGCCTGCAGTTGGACTATGGATCAGAACTGTCTTCACTTTCATGCTTGTTTTGTTTCAGGATGAATCTCATTTCCTAAAGAACATAAAAACTGCACGATACCGAGCTGCCATGCCTCTACTCAAGGTGCGTATGCTGGGTACCCAATCTCCAGCAGCTAAGGTCAGGCTCCCAAAGCAGTACTGCTCCATTTACCAGGTTTAGGAGCCAGCACCTGAATTCTGTTGTTGTGTGAGTGGAAATCCAGGTAATGATGTAGATCCAAGAGCAAAATTTGTCTCTGGCTAAGCTACTTGTTTCCATACAAATGTTAGATGGTAAGACCTAACAAAAGAACTTCAGAAGCTGCCTTAATCTAATTATGGTACTGTCACTGATGAGTTTTATGGTGATGAGAAAAATGGAATGTCAGAACTTCCTGAGTGCATTCAGGGAAAGTAGAAAGAATATAGTAGCGTCAACATAGCTCATTTAATGGAAATAATCATTATCATTTACTTCTTGGCACAAAAATCACTGCTGTACATCAAAATGACATTACCTGGGTCCCTTCCTTGGCTTTGGTTTGGGGCTCTACTCTGTTACTGCAAGCTTCCAACATAATTATGTGGCTGGGGTTTTGGAGCACTCCTGCTACTTAAATGTACAGAACTAGTAGGAGATGGCAGAATGTGAGGTTAGCAAGACAAGTGGCCCACAGAAGGGAGGCAGTATTCAATTATGCAATAACAAGAGAAATGTAAATTTTAATGTCTGCCTATTGTCCTGGGATCAAAGAATCAAACTTTCCCTGGTAGCCTTTAGCAGATTAAAGTTACAAGTAGTTTCTAGACACTGCAGAGTTTGTACGTTAGAACAAGGTAAATGCAGTTCCTCTTCGGCAATTATCAGCAAGTGTGTATAAAGAGAAGATTCGATCTGTGATGGCTTTATAGCAATGAACTTTTATTTGCAAAGTTCTTAATGGCAAGCCAAAGGTGGTTGTCCTTGAATAACTTAATTGTTCTCTTTAAAGGCCTGATTCTTGTCTTCTCTTAGCTTTCAAATCACTTCAGGCTTTTAATGTTTGGAAACTAAGTAGGAGGTCCAATTTTATGAGCAGTTTGAAGTGCAGTAATTAGGGTGTATATCTGAAAATGGTGGAAAATAACAAATTTACCTCATTGCAAAATGCTCAAAAAATTCTCATCCTTTCCTACTTGTAGCTTTGTAAGGATCGGCTTGTCAAAATTATTTGCAGGCTACAAGATATGAGAGTGAAAGATAGTAGCTGTTAAGTGGAGGTTAATTGCCTGTATGCACTTACTGAGAATTTACAGTTTTATGCTGTCACATCACTGGTCTTGGAGAATTGAGAACTAGTGTTTCTGAAACTGAATTTCAGTCTTCTGAAAGCATTAAGAGTTTCATATTCCTATCATGCATTGTCTCACCTGCAAGCAGCATACAGTACCGGATGGTTCATATTAGATGTTCAAGTAAACTTTATTCTCCTGCTTGCTGATTATAACTTCTGAAGTGAGTATTTGCTGTAATAGCCACTCTCTGCCCTCCTTGCTTTCCAATGCAGGTGTTTTG
>JANZLP010000001.1:41237402-41248627 GCA_026930925.1 Chelictinia riocourii | reverse complement strand
AGGGAAGAAACCATCCTAGCAGGCAGCTTCTTCATTTCACATCGGTTTCTAATGTCAGGCCAATTCAGGGTGGAGGGGTGAGGGAGCAGAAAGTGAAAAGGAAAAAAAAAAAAAAAAAGAAAGTGTCACAACCCCAACAACAAAAACTTCAGACAAACCAAGAAAACAGCAGTGTGTCCTGAGACTGCTTGCTCCACAGCTGAAGGGCCTGTTTTCATACCCAGCTCTGACTCGTGTCCCAGACTCACATTGCCTCCGAGGCTGAAATACTGGTTGCTTATTCTGAAGGTTGAGTCTCCTGGGCTTTGGTAATATTTTCCAGCCTTTCTAAGGTGTCTGCTTTAATGAATAAGGAAATAAGAAGACAGACTGACTCCACGGGCTGGGAGATTGGTTACCACTTACTTCATAGTGACTATCCAGACAGAATGAGAAGAAATGAAGCAGGGATTAATTGACCTAGATTGCCTTTGTAAACAAAGGTGGGAGGGATCAGGTAACGATTTCCCAAGCATTGTCCAAGGAGGAGGCATAAGTAGGCAGGCAGTGTGAACAGCCCACACTAGGGTTTGAAACCCTTCTTCAATATCTTGCCCTTCTGCTTTTTCTCTGCTCTGTTTCAGCAGCTCCATCCTCCCATTCCCACCTTCCCTGAGACCCCCTCCATTTTTGTGCACTGCTGAAGGATGTCACGCATACCAGGATGCAAAACATCCCCCAAAGTCTAGACTCCAAAATGCTTCCACAAACCTTGCCTTACACAGATTCATTCAGCTCAGTTACTTCCCACTTCTTTTATTTTCTTCTTAACCCTGTTTCTCCCTTCTATCCCTTACCCCCCTCCCTCTCCCTCTCACATTTATCCCTTAATCAAATCACTACATGCTCTTCTCAGCAATTCTTCTCTAAATCCCTCAGGCGGGTTAGAAACCCCCTGCAGAAAGATCTTTTTTTGGCATCTGAGTTGAGATAGGAAAGAGGTCCTTGACAGAAGTATATTCCATCCCAGAAAGTTTTTAATCCTTCCAGATGCTTTGTCACAAACTGTGCTTTTATGCTGGTGCACTTTTAAAGGCAGCCAGGATATGTGCAGAGGTCAGATCTCTGAGCTGGGCTGGAAAACTCTAAATTGCTCTTGCCTTTGATTCTTGTGCTTTAAAACCACTCTGAAGTTTAAATAAATGGATTAGAAATGAGTTAAAGAGCAGGGTGCTTAATGCTTCTGCTTAAATCTATAGCCTCAAGCCACAGCACTTTGGGCAGTGAGATGCTGTTAAATCTCACCAGCTCAGCAGGCTCTGAACAAGTCAAGGCTTGGACGCAGATGGCTGGGGAGAAGCAAGGTGAGGGAGACCAGAGAGGTGGCACTGGTCCTTCTGTACCACAGAAGCAAGCCCCAAGGTGGTGAAATGGGTAGTGGAGCATACACTGAACCATCTTTTGGGGAAGGCATCAGCACCACAGCTATTTGCCATTAATACAAAAGCTCTGACACCATATATTTATTTTATTTTATTTTGGTTTAGGACTCATGATTTCCAGACTTGTTTCCAGCTGGGGAAAAGGGGGAGCAATGATAATGTGGTGGGCTAGATCCTCTCAGGAGACTCAGCTGCCTTGAAAGCCCGTTCTACTTCCTGTTGTTTATTATTGTTGGATGGCAATAGCACAGCTGCTATGTTACATCCTAGAGGTAGCTGCACTTCCAGGGCTGGATGAAACGATTGCTGTAAATGCCAGCTTGGCAGCTATTCCAGCCCTCCTTGGGGCAGGCCCTTACCCCCTGCCTCTCGTATGGCTTTGTTCTGTGAAAGAAGTGCAAAGCATTTTGTAGCTGCTATTGAAAGAAATTTCTCAACCTTTTAGGATAATCCCTGTTGTAAAGAGGAGGAGTTAAGTCAATGAGAGAATACATCACTTGTACAGAGCACAGAGCAAGCCCACTTGTTTATTGCTGGGTTTCTTGCTATCTCTTAATACTGCCCTACCTGAGTACAGCATCCCTAGTCATGACTCCATTTATTTGCAATATAAGGCCAATGTTACTTATTTCCAGTTCATACTGAGACACCAGGAAGTGAAATGAACACAGCCCCAGTGACCAAGGTAAACCTGTGGAAGGAGGCACTGATGGTTAAAATTCTGAATTTTGAATGCCCAGCATATACCTCACCGCATGCATAACAACAGCCCAACTATGGAGGGAGCAAAGAATGGGTTAGCTCAGCTTCCAGATCTCACACACTCTTCTCTTTGCAGCAGACTATAAATTATGCAGCATTTAAAGATGACTTTCTAAACCCCTGGCTTTAAAGCTTTTATTTATAACTCCCACACTGATATTTTTTGGACTCATGACAGCTCCCACCTTCACAAGCTGGGGACATGCCAAGCACCTGGCCTTTTCTATAATGGCCATTTGCCCCCAGCTAGCTCCCCCCACCTCTTTTTTAAGCAACGCTTTGGATTTCTCAGGGAGATTTTTATTTATAGGAGAGACATATAATGCGAGTGGAAGAGAGTGAGGATGGTCAAAAGGAAAAGTAGTGAGTGTCCCAAATGGCTGACAAATGTTGTAGGACCATTTCATACTGGAAAAAAATAAGGCCCTGGGAGAGGCCAAGATGTCTTAACGATAATTAATATACAAGTAGTATGAACCCATGTAAAGCAGGTTAGACTCAACCTAGCCAAGATGGAAACAAATTAATAAAGGGAAACACCTCAGGGAAATGATGACGTACTCATCCTGCCCAGGAGGGGCTAAGCTCACCATTGGCAGAATCAGGTGTGCGTGTGTGGGAGAAGATGGCAGCCTCATGTTGGCAGACACCTACCAATAGCAGGACCCTGGTGGGGTCTGTGCAAAATACAGCTTGTACCAGGACTTTGTTTCTTGTTTGTTTATGTATTTAATTACATAAATTAATTATTTATTACATTAATTAATTATTAACTGAGCTCCCAGTTTTAGTGAGCTCAGCCATGAGGAAAGGGTCATATCTTGAGCTGTAGCTTGGGTAAAGGTCTCTAGGAGCCTCCATGATGTCTCCTGAAGTGAAACACCTGTAACCACAGCTCAGTCCTCACTTTGGGATCTAGCTTACATCGCCACAGTCATGCCTGGCTCTGGGATTCCCTGTATGAAACAGAAGCTAGAGTACTGAATTGTAAATAGGACAAGTAAAGCCTAGCATACTGGAAAAAGCCTCATGTCAGCCTCGTTTTTGGTAGATGAGGATGTTCTAGACCCATGCTGTTGCTTCCAGCTTCAGGAGCATGTCTAGGTATCACAGTGAAGATAGACATCTGCCCAGGCCACCCCACCAGCCCTGAGGAGGAAGAAGACTCCTGGAAATTGAACGTAGCAGGGAGGGAGCAGCATCTTATGGCAATCCAATTCTTCAGGATGTGCTTGTAGAAGAGACCCATTTTTCCCCTGCTCATTGCCATGGCTTCAAATCCTTGTAATGTCTTTGGCATTGGATGCAGTAGCGTGAGGCAGAGCCCTGCACTGTCCGCAGGGCTTGCTCCTTCTCCCAGCCTGAGGAGCATTTCTGCACTCTGGGGCGGGTGTGCTTGGATTGCCAGAGGAAGACAATTCAGCTTTGCAAAATCTTTCAAGGTTTTGAAATTTGTCTTTTGGTCTGCCCTGGAGCAAGATCAGCATTTTTTTCAAGAAAAAACACAACATGCATGTGAAGCATAACTGTGTCAGAACATCTGTTTTCGGCTCTATATTTTTATTCAGATGTCTCCTCCTCTCTTGTCTGAAGTGACCAGCAGGTCTCACAGTTCAGGAACCTGGCCAGAGAAAAAACTTGCTTGCAATCATTTTGTCCTCCCCTCCAAGTGCCCCAGGCTTTGAAGGCATGGTACTTTTCAGAAAAAGTAAATTTAGTCGAAATGCTCTGGCCACCTCCATACTATTCTCAGTGGCACCAGGCATTGCAGGCAAAACAGAGACATCTTGGCAAAATTACACCATTGAAATTGCCGGCAGAAGAGCTCAATTTAACACCCACTAATTGTTGCACAATAGTTACAGGAATAAATGGAATTTGTTAATTAGATGCATGCCAATGAGTAATTCAAGACTGGTTTAAATAAATATTCCTATCTTCCCAATAGGCTGTGGTGGTGATTAGCTTGCTGGCTGTTTCTCTTGACTGTTCTGCTTCAAATGGAAAGGATGTGAGAGACACCCATGCGGTGAGCCATGGCACTCAATGAAATCCTGCTCCTGGGATGCTGAGACCTGCTTGCCAGTAACTGCTGTTGGTTGTTGCTTTTGACCACTGAAACATCAGAGAGAGTGAGGTGGGCTGCCAGTGAGTTCTTGGATGAACACTGTGACAGTGAAATTAAATTAATACTTTTTACTGTGTTTAATTCCTGAAGGAAGATGTAAGGATGACAAGTGCCACAGATTCAAATACTCCATTATAACCACAGAGAAAAAAACCCAGCCCAAGGGTTGGAGAACAAAACTCTCCTCCCTGGGACAGAGCCAAGCTCCTTATCCCCGAGCCTGGAGAAATGCCCTCTACTGGCTCAGAAAGACACTCCCTGTCTCTCTCTTTTTGAAGTTTCACCACAAATTTGCCTATTTGCCACCTTCAGATCTCCCAATAATTTCTCACCCTCCTTCAGTTACCCCCTGCTTCTTGGTTCATGTCATGTCTTTTTGTTGGACCATGGGGAAGAGATACCTTAAGAAGGTATGTGAATAGAGTAGTAGACACGGCAAAAATTGCAGCCCAAACACAAAAATGGCAAAAACCTGAAAAGAAAGGCAAATTGCATTCCACTGCATGATCCACTCATCTAAAAGGATTAGCCTTGTGAAGGAAGCAAGAGAAATACCTACATATTAGAAAAGAAGATGGTTTGTGCTTAGAACATTAATTTTCAAGTCATCAGAAGTCACAGATTCTTAATATTTCTGACAATCAGTCTCCTCATGGACTCAAGGGAACTTTTGCTACTGAAACAGCCACCTTATGGCTAATGGAAAACAGCAGTAGTACAAACTGGTTCTGGATGGGAACTACTATAATCTGTAGGATTTGCTGAGGGAGTTAAGGAAGGCAACACACAAGCAGGAGTCAGGAAACATGAAGACTAATCTTTTTGATAAAAATGTAGTTGAATGTCTGCAAGTTCCAAGACCTTATATTTGTATATCCCCTCATAAAATAGCATCTCTAAACACTCCAGAAGCCCCCTTTCTACGTTGCACTAAAGCACTTGTTCATTTGGTGGTATGTGAGAGTCAGGAAAGTAAAGGACGGCGGTGCAAGAAGGCAACGTTAATGGTAGAGGCAGCCTGGTTGCTTGATATGTAACCCCTCTGTGAAGGGGGTAATTCTGCTGCACCAGCAGAGATTGTAACAGTTTGTGAAAAACACATGAACATGAGTCATTGCTTGCCCTTCATGTTCTCACTGCTGGGAAAAGCTAGAGCCCCACAACTTTCTCTGAAGCTAAGTACCATCCCCTGCTATTTTTCCCCATCACCTGTTTCCTCTCCTTATGCTCTCAGATGGCTCCTCTTTCTACTTCCCATCTTGCAGCAAGGGAACCAAGGTATTTGAAAAAGTCCTCCTTCTTCTTGAGCCCTAAGCAGGGACATAAATCCTTTTCCCGTCTCTCCTCAGTGCATCTCATTGTTTTGACAGAAGTACTTCCTCTCTCAGCTACTCCCTGCTCATTTATGCCCCTTCTTACGTCATGATTTCCCTAAATTATAGCTGGTGAGCTGCCTAGGTTAGGAGCACAGACAAGATGAGCTCCACATTCAGTCAATGGAGAGACACCAGGGCCTTCTGGCTGCAGCTCAGGTAACCTGTGTAACCTTCAGTTCGTTTCTCTTTCTGTTAACTGTAGAGGGAGCTGAAAGCTAGCAGGATCCTAATCTATATGCCTGAGGTGAGAGAGAGCTGGACCGTTGATTGCATGGGCAGGGCTAGACACTTCAGGCCAAGCCATTCAACTTAGCAACATTTGAACTGCTCACAAGAATTCAACTGTTCCAAACAAGCATTAGAGAAAAGGACATAGGAAAGACTTAGACAAAGTGGGGGAAAAACAGGCAAACAATTGCCCCTTGTTGAAATTTGTTTTCTCCTTACACTTTCGTGAGGAATCTGAAGACAGCCAAGAGCATGGAAGGTAGAGACTCCCCAGAGACAGAGGAACTGAGACAGTCTCAATTCATGAAGCTTCAGGGGATTTTGCTAACCCTGAACTTACCGCCATGGAACTCAAACCTCTCCTTTTCTGTTCATCCATACTACAAGAAAAGAAATATCACTTTCTAGTTGTCTTATGGCTCCTCACATTGCTATCTACTGCTCCCTCACTATCATTATGGAAACACACTTGACCAAAACTACAGAGAAGACACCTAAGAGTTCCCCCATGACACTAAAGGTTCAAAGGTTTTATCCAGCCTGGTCTGGATAAAACCCAGTCCAAAGGTTTTTTTTTCAGAGCCCAAAGACTAAGACTTCTTCTCCACTCCCAATCAAATAAAAAAGTTTATCAACAGCCTGGCCTACCTCTTTTATGGGATGCTGGGGAAACCACCTACTCACTTCAGTTGCTCCAGCCCTGCCCCTGGGGAGTCCAGTCATTCCTGGATACAGCTGTGGCCTTGGTGCTGCTCAGCATTAACTCCTTGTCTCCCACCTCCCAGCAGAGACCTCCTTGCCCCATAAGCATAGGGTTGTTCTCAATTCCTGCCTGCCATAATGCAGAAAGCTTAGAAAATGCGAGGAGCATTGTCAAGGTCTGCCCTTCTCTGCCAGCTGAGAGGGTAGGTTTATGAATCCTATGAGGAGGAACTCAAGGAGTTTCTAGTCCTACTCTAATTTTTTTCTTACCTTAGAAAACTGAATGTACGAGTTGTCCTGTAGCATGCAAAGAAACTCTCCCCTAAGCATCCTGCTTCCTCCACCTTCACTCAAATTTGAAAGTAGATGGAACAAAAATTAAAATAAACCAGGCATCAATTATTCACTGGCCAGATAACAGAAAAATGTCTCAGGCATCCTGAGAGGGATAGAAACAGTACAGGTAGAAGAGAAGGGTGATTGACAGAAACTGGCTAAAACTGAATGGTCTGATGATATTTTGTAGTCCAACAGGGAACAGGACATTTTTCTTCCATGAATCAGCATGGGAACTTTTCCACTTCTACACAATATGCTTGGTTGAAATACCCTGCAGGTTTTTTTCATTTCTAATTTCTATGATCTAGATGCATAAATTGGTACGTTCTCCTCTGTTTGATCTGAGATAGCCAGCTCTTTCCTGCAATGTGTGATTATCTTGACATTCTGCCTCTAGTTTAAGTGGTCACAATAATCCTGAACACAGCTCTCTACATTTCATCAGACACAGGTCATGCAGTAGTGACATTTTTGATAATTGTTTTTAAGTTTTTTACTCTGGGAATCGGGGGAAGTCAAGGGATTTTCCACCTGAGATTTCCCCACCTTACCCAAAATTATTCTGAATGGAAAAGAGCAACAAAATCCAGCATAAATATAAAGCACACTTTTGGCTAACATCATAAATGCCTTCAGATATCATCTAAAGTTATGCACACATGTCCCCAGTGAAGCCTGAAACAAAGCTCTCAAAGAAGACAGGATTAATTCGAGGTCAGAATGGGTTTGCTTTCTGTCATAACATTGCCATGATGTAGTACCAAACTCATTACTTACTGTGACATGAAACTAAGAGACTAAGGAATGGTTTAGAGTATGTTAGTTCATTCTCCCCTTCCACTGCAATATCTTCTCTTGAGGATGGCAGCAAACAATCTAAACAAGGAGTCTTGTGTATGGAACAACTTAGTCCCTATGCAAACAATATGGAGACATCAGGGATTTCTGTGAGATGTTATTTTTTTATTGTATCCAAATTGCCCACAGATTTTTCTACATTGCAGTCTTGGCTCCTGGCGGGGGGGCGGGGGGCTGTGTTGTGTAATTTAGCCAAGTTGATCAGACAGATTCAGAGAAGGGAAACCAGTTCACAATATGTCATCTGACCTTTTCAGTCTTTTTCCTCAGCTCTGATCAGTTGTGAAGCAATTCTGAATTTTTCAAAACAATTTGTTCTTCTATTTGGAATAATGACAGTAAATAGTTCTTTAAATAGCCTCATTTGTCAGCTGTCCACTGGGAGTAGTTAACATTAAAGAGCTGATCTCCTTTAACTGGATACTTAACCTGTCTATTGCTGACCTTCTATATGATCCCAGGTAGATATTGTTCTTGGAGGGTCTTGGATTCACCAGTTATAAAGTTGGAAGAGACATCTCTAATTGTTTAGTTCTGCAACACTGAGAATTGAGGATTTCTATTAATTCTACCCTGCTTCAATGTGCCAGCTAGAAAAAAACACCTCATCCTCAGCAAAATATTTCCTCTGCTGGAGATTGTACCATCAACTAAAATTTGGTTGCTTCAGGGGTAAGTCATAGTTTTGCCTGAGCACTTGCCCCTTCTTTTTGGCCTGGCTGTGCGTTACTTCAACTTCTACATATGAGCTGCTGTTATCTGTGAATTCTCTGCCTAGTTTTTCCTGTCTATCTAAATAAAGCTTTAGAATCAAAGTTATGCTTGTGAGCCATATATGAGCAAGCACACCCTGCTGACAATGGGAGATTAAAAAAAGCTACCAGTTTCAACTTGTTTTGAGTGTAATGCTCATGTGTAATAGCTCCCCAGAAACTTCAGGACTTCTGTAGACACCTCTGTGACACTGTCATGCTCACAAAGTCCACATAGAGCCCCTCATACCTGTCTAGTTAATCTAAGCATACACTGCAGATACTTCTGACATTTCTGGAGATACAGCAGCCTCTGTGGAGCAACAGAGTTCCAACAAAAGGCCTCAAAATCCACCTATAGTAGAAGTCCAGCTGAGAAAAGGGAGTGTAGCCAGGAAAAACCCCTGTAATTTACATATGTCTCTTCAAAGTAACTATCTACCGATGTCACTGGCCCTCAGCAAAGCTGGATGTCTTGAACAATGCCTCAGTATATTTGATACAAGCACTGTTCTCTCCCCATTTCAGCTATCCTTGATCGCACACTTCCAGGTGCTGATTTCCAGATTAAAGGAGTCTTTATTTTAGACTTTTCACATGCTGTCAGCGTGGTGTTTGATTACAGCAATAGAGGCAAAATTTCGGTGCTTAGTGCAAATAAAGAGATTTTTTTAAGCGGGGAGACCTATTTTTGTCACTTCCTCCTGTGGGACAGGTTATGAAGATGACCCAAACAGCATTGTGGCAAAGAACAGCTCACTGTTTTGGGAGGTGAGGGGAGACAGATGGTATTTATGGTGTGACGTAAACAGTGAAGGACTCTTTGGACAATATCCTAATAAATACTCTAAAAAGAAACCACCAGCCTCTCATAACTCAACATACAGACTGTCATCCTTTCCCTCCTGCTTTGTGATCTAGTTAAGCTTTGCCTTTTAGTACTGCCACAGTGAACTTGGCTCCTAAGGACAAACTTCGGAGGCATAGATGAAAGATGCTGTAGGATCCTTTAAGGGCAGGACCCATGCAGAATTTCAGGGAAGGGGTATGCTTGTCTTCTTAAGTCTGAGATGCCTTACTAGGCCTGCACCTGCCTCTCAGGGATGTCTTTCCAATTTTTGGTGTCAGACCCAGCAGGTCCCATGGGCCCTGCCTTAGCATGGTGTAGTCTCTAAAAACAGAATTTGGCCTAACTCTGGGTTTGATAACCTCCCACAGATAGGGATGGATTCTAGGAGTGCAATGTTTGGCTCCAGGTTCAGACTTCTCTCAGACTGGAATGAGGTCTTCATTCAGCTCTATGTGATGGATGCAGAAGTAAGTGCATTTGGAGGACAGTCCCCATGAGGAAGCCTCCAGTGATCTGGGGGCCTGTGTCCCCAGGTGTCAGTGCCTCTCAGCAGACCTGTAAGGGAGGGACAGAGAAGATGCTAAAGAGCTCACTAGATAAAGGCAGCTAGTGCCAACACCTGGAAGACAGCCCATGCTTTGTCCTGAGAAAATGGTTCCTTTCCTCCAGTACTCGGGGTTGCCATTATCCCCCTCCTCATTTTTGGGTTGGCTGGTGCCAGTCCAGCCTCAAGGCTGACAAAACCCTCTCTGTGTTGTCCCCTAAGTTCCTCAGAGGGAAAGAGCATCATTAACTTCTTGAAACAGTGCTCACCTTCCTCCCAGACCGGATCTGCTCTAGGAATGGAGCCCTGAGACTGCCTTCCCACTTGGATTTTCTCCAAGGAGACCACTAGGCCAGCCAGCGACTGTTGCCACGAGCAGGGTGTTTCTACCAGGAGTGCTGACAGCCTGTTTTCATCAGCTCCAAATGGAAAAATTGTTTGGAAAAAGGCCTGAAATGTTTATCAAAGAACCATGGCATTTAGTGTAAATGATGAAATGATGGTAAATTAATCTAAACCCTACCATCATTGCTATCGGGAATCATGGGCTGTAATAGATGTGATATGGTCAGTGGCAATTTCACTCCAGGGCTGTGCGTAGTGGTTTCATAAGCAACTTTTGTCTTTCAGCTGAAATGCAGCTGCTTCTGGGGTGGATCACAGGCTGTGAAGTACACCACCTCTACTGTGGATTGGGGAGTTCAAAGGTGACCATTGCATTGCATTGGTCATGGCTACTTTATGCTGCTGCATCTGGCCATGGTCTTCAGAAGCCTTTGCCTTACACTGTTAAGTTTCTCATGACAGGGACCAGCCTGTTGTTTTCTGTTGTGATGAGGATTAATAATCCTCATCATGGCTGATGATGTAAACATGAGACTGTCTGGGATGTAAGGATTAAAGGCCACAGGAGGATGGCTGTTTGAATGTCTTGCAGTAACCCCACAGAAATCTTTCCTCTCCTTCAGCAGTCAGGAGTTCAGGCTATTCCTCTAACAAATAATACCCCTCAGGCATTTCTGACTCATTTGCAGAGCAATAATTAGAAGAGTTTCCCTCATTCATCAGCATCACCATTGCTTGTGATCCCCTTCTGGTAATGAGTGTAATTTCTATGCCTAGAAAAAAGGTTTTAATCATACATGGGCTCCAACAATCATATGTAAATCATGTAAAAAAATGCTTGCATTTTTAAAAGTTACGCTTCCATCTCTCATGGGCCAAGGCCTAACGTCTAAACTGGGAACCGAGTTTAATGCTGTGGT
>JANZLP010000001.1:40884792-40895419 GCA_026930925.1 Chelictinia riocourii | reverse complement strand
CTTTCAGTTCGGCTATAACTGTAGATACCTCAATCTGCATAAATACTCTTTAGAAACATTTCAATTTGCCTTTATCATAACCCCAAGACTCTATGTAGTTCTCAGTGGTTGCAGTGTGTGATCTGCCATTGACAACAAGAAGAATAGGGGTAGGTAATAAGAATAAGCTACTAAGATCCAGACTCACACAGGCACATAAGTACCCTTATTTAGATGCTCATGTCAACTAATATTAAGTGCCTAATCCTAGCCAGGATAGTTTTAAGAAGAAACACTTAAATGAAACTTGATATCTGGAGGCTGGGTGTTAAATCAGTGCTTGTCATTGTAGAAAAAAAAAAAAAAATCAAGAACCAACCAAACCAGCTTTGATGTTCTCAATAAGAATCTCATTACAATATTCTGCATATATATTGTAAATGCAGTTACTTATCAAGATCCCAGTGGAGATTAGTTTTTCATTCCTATTTCTGTGTAAATCACTTGACCTTTCCACTCTGTTGAAGCAGTACTGAAGTAATTTTAACTTGTCAAATTTTGGCATAGCATTCCTGTGACATTAAGCAAGATTCTTTAAGACTATTGTGTCTTAGTATGTCTTCAGTACACAAGATTTGTGATTTTTAATTATACCAGATCCAGGCAAGTCTTCCAAAAGAAGCATGAAAAAGTACTAATTAATAAGGAGGTGATAAACAACTAGTCAGAAGACAATACCTCTATACATCAGTACATTCCAAGGTAAATTAGCTCCTGTTAAGGTTGGTAAGTCTTTATAGGGGATTATTTCACCTCTGGGAGACATCACTGAGCCCTCAGTGAAACCTGTCGAGGGATGAAGTCAAGAGCATCCTAAGAGGCTAGACTACGCTTCATGTCCTGGGGTGCTGCCTGGCTTAAACAACTCTTCCTTGACTCCTTTCTGGGAAAGGGTTATAAGGAAAGATCAAGTCTGGACACATTTTATCATACCTTGAAAGTGAACTCATCAAGCAAGAAGCATGAAGAAGGGAAGACTAATTTGCTCTCAAAGATTCTTGATTAAAACAGATACTTTCAATTATGTGTGATTGTTTTATCTGAATATTATATGGATCAAAGTCATTTAATCTGTCGGTCAGATCAGGTCTTCATCTCACATCTGGAAGAGGAAAAACAAAGAAGAGAATGGAAGGTGCTGTTCTCAATTACAGTCCTCTAGGCAAGTAATAATTATTGGGTTTGCTATTATTAAGGGAGAAACCTCAGAACAATCCACAGAAATGGCCTATTAGAAACACTGGTGTGTGAATTTAAGTTTAGAGATCAGTAAGTTACATTTCTTAAGAGAAACACCATGGCAGAACTGCTTGTATTCTTTTTATTTTCTTCCAAATTTTTTTTGACAAAAGGAAAAAAAAGAAAAAAACCCATCAATTTCTCATATTATTCTTTTGTTCTCTGCATTTTTATTCTTATTTTTTAGAGAGAAAACAAATGTTTCTACCATAAATTAACTTTGGCATTGTCAAGTTTTTGATTATGCCTTATAACTGTTAAGAACTCTTGAGCCATGGATCTTCAGGGCACCAAAGGAACCTTTACGGATAATCTTCAGATTTCTGGGTGGTAGCCTAATTTCAGTTTTGCCCCTGATCAGGCCTTAAGATAATAGGATGTGACTGCTGGCATTTAGAGAAGGTGCCAGCTTACAGAAACTAGCTTCTACTGTATTGCATAGGAAGATTGAAAGCTGGCAAGAGCTGTAGGCTAGCAAGCACGCAGCAGAGATGAGTTCCAGCACAGAATTCTAGAGGAGGAGGGGTTTTTAGGTCACTTGCATAGCACTTAGAACTAGCATTTAATGAAATGGAGCTCTAGTTCTAGCTCCATGAAATGAAATGAAATGAAATTAAATTAAATTAAATTAAATGCAGGGCTCTAGCATTTTTCAACCACCCAATATGTTCAATGGTCAACTTTTAAGAAATTAACAAAACATAATTAAGAAAAACTAGCCATTATCATTAGATTTTAGTAGCTATCCAGAAACTGCACTAGCAAGGGAGAATCTGCATGGATCCACAAACTCATAAGGCTGAGGATCTGAGCAAAAATCTCTTGTGTCAGTGGAAGAAATGGTGTGGCCACCTGGAGCTACATCAGTTGCAGCTTTGCACAACCGAAGCCTTCTGCTGCCTCCTCTTCCATGTTCCCACAGCACAGACTTCTCTGAACTGCTGTCAGAAAGACAGAGATCTTGCCATGAAATATTTTCCTTCTACCATGGCAGAGATCTACTGAGCAACCTCTCCAAATGATGAGTGTGGCAAAGCAACTCAGACAACCCCATTCGGCTGACCTAGAATCTCATGGCAAGCCTTTGCTCTGCCCTTATCTCACTGGAATGAATAAACCAGCCTTTGCTTCTGCATAAATTACCAGAGGATTATGCATGCTCTTGGGTACACCCATTCTTCACATCACACAGTCCTGCTAAAGATGGCAGCCTGGTGGAAAAGAAAACAAAATCAAACACTCCACCATTTAATGAAACTCAAAGGTTTGAATGTGCCCACCCACAATGGGGCCAATCCAAACTTGTCTGAGTTCAGGATTGATGTTGGCCTTACACACAATGAGTAGGTAAACTTGGCACCTTGCTGCTTTTCAAAGACTTAGGGCAAGTCAGCTGGATGCTTTTGTTGGGAGACAATGCAGTCTTTTTGAACTCATCTGTTGGAGCAGAGGTCACCTTGATGTGTAAACAGCCTTTCACTGTCTTTCAGAGGTGCTCTGTCCCCACGTATTTAAATAGGAGTGAAAGGTCCTTTTTTGATCATTTACAGCAGAACATGGGCTGTTCAGCTTCTCCACGGCTTATTCTGTCAAGCCCACAAACTTCAAAACTGGGTTGGCGGTTACTAGCCTTCCTGTACAGATGCCAAGTGATGGAGGATTTACCACATCCTTTGGCATATAACTGCTTTATCAAATTTTCTAAGGAAAGAAAATGTTTTAAAAACCCCAAAAAACCCTGTAATTTAATATTCACAGATTTCTGCCTTCTGTGTCTGGGACTGGACCCTGCAATTTCTTCAACTACTCAGTTATGCATCCAGTTTTTCTGCCTGCACATCTGTTTATTGGCAGTGCTCATGTCACCCATTAATCTTTTTCATCATAAAATAAGTTTATCTAACTCCTGTATTATCTGGCTGCAAGGCATATTTTCCATATGTGAAACTGATACCAACTTTAAACTGTAGGTATAATGGTCAGTGCCACCAGAAATTAGGCCATTCATATCTAAGATGCTTCTAATGGTTTAAAATTATCCCAGATTTAAATAATGACACAAAAAAGAAAAGAAAAGAAAAAAACCTGCTTAGCCATGCAGATTCCTGAGGCAAAGTTTGTAGGAAGAGGTAAGGTTTTTAATTAGACCAACTGATATAACTGGAAAATAGCAGGCACGAGCTTCCAGGCACATGAGCCATTTGTCAGGTCTGAAATACAAAAGTAACACTTCAGGCTAAATACAGGTTGTGAACAAGCTGCTTTGAGTTTAACTTTATTATGTTAATCAGTCAATTTGAGAGAAAGGTGTGCTTTGTGTTTTAATTCCTCACCTCAATCCATGTGGAAGAGTTCTTAAATTCCAGTGTGCTGTTATGCTAAGGACATATTTTATTGTACAATCTGCTCATCGTTCAGCCTAATAAGGAAAACACCCAGGAAGTGAAACTGAGTAGGATCAAAGTTCAATCCCATTGCAATGCCACAGTGTCTGGTCACTGACATTGTATTTTGGAATGAGGACCTTTTCAGTGACTCCAAATACCTCCCTTCCCCTCCCATAACAAAACTGTATTCATTGGAAATAAAAGAGAGATCAAGGAAACTGTTCCACCAAACACCTTTTTCGTGATAATCTAAGTGGACAAGCTTAAATTTACTTTACTGGTTTCACTGACACTCATTTTAAAGCAACATAGTCTGTATATTTCAAGGGCAGGAAGACCCATTAGATCATCTGCTCTGACCTCCTGCAGAGTTGCATGTTGTATTGTTTAATAAAAGCCAACTGTACAGAGCAGGTGCTCCAAGACAGACCCCTCCATTTCTCAGTCGTTTTTGAAGCTTTCTGTTCTTTTCCAGTTACTTAAATGTTTGCATGTTGTAATGCTATACAACACGCAGACAATGTCCTGACCTGAACTCCTTCAGGGTGCCAGTATCAGAAAAGCAAATATTTATACAAATGGTTGTGATAGTTAGTGTAAATAATGAGGCAATAACAGTGGAGCAGAGACATATTTCCTGGAGGTTTAATGCCTAGCCAGGAGGAGCTGATGCTCTGAAGTGATCTTGGTCAGTTATTAAATGTCTTTCCATTGTCTATAAATAGATCATTGTTGCTATTGTTATATAATGAAAACAGAAAATTAAGTATACATTTAGAGCCCTGTGGCATATGGCTTTGTTTCTGGGTCAAAATTACGAAATACTTCATGCAGAATAAATGTTTGCAAGACTTCAGCCCTGAGTGGTTGAATCATTTCTCCAAAATCCTCCATTTAGTGTCAAAAATTCTCATTGGCTTATGAGCCTCTGGCTCTGCATGACCTGCTGCTTTCCTGAAAACAGGAAAAAAGATGATTGAAGGAAGGGCTTTGTCTTGAGGTCCCATTTCTGTCTCTCTGAGTAATGTTACTGCAGGACCTACGGGTCACCTGGCAACATTATGGGAGTATTTAATTATCCCTGGGAAATGCTGCGTCCCATTGCTGAGGCACTGATGAACAAAACACATAAAACTCAAAGATGAATTTGAAAAGCAAACTCTTAAAGGCTTGGACATTTCTCCGAGCATAGTCTGGAGAAATCTTTTGTGCTTCTGCCAGCAAAACTGTTTCACAAATTTTCAGTATTCTGCCTATTGCTTTGATTTCTTTTTTCCCCATCCCTGCCTAATCTTGCTGGTCGCAGGAAGCAATGAAACCAAAAAAACTTTATCTATAAAATGGCCACAAACCGCAACAGTTATAAATCTCTGCCACATTTCTGGAACCGATGCATTCTCGCACTTCACTGAGAAGCAGTCTTTGAAAGACTAGTAACTTCAGGTTCATTTGGATCAAACTTGGGCAGAGCTCTTCTACATCTTGACCTGAACCAATATCCCACATCACAATTTGGAAGGACCAGAGTCCTTTTTCTATGCACAACTTCCCTTCTTTAGTGTCAGACCACTGGAGGATTTGTGTCATAACCAGACAACTATGACACCATTTCTTGTTTCCTGTTTTTCCCCAGAATTGGCCAGTCCAGCTCCAGAGCTCAAAGGCAGAAGCAGAAGAGATGGAAAAGAGATGCAGACAACACTCATCTCTCAACATTAATTCAGCTGTTTTCCATTTAATTTAAGGATGGCACAACTGAGCTCTTGGAAACGTATGTACATACCCTGTGGGCACAGAGGGATTTGCCCTTTTTATAGAAGGCTGAAATGTATTTGGAAGCTGTAAGACCATGGCCATCCTATATGAAAGGCTGTTTCATAACAAAACACTGTAGCAGTCCATTTACAGAAACATCATACTGCACTCTAGCAGCTGTGGGTAAAACCAAATACCCTCCTTGCCTTCCTAAACCAGCACAAACAACGTGACCTTCCCCCAGAAGGGCCATTTCCATAAGAGAAATAAAATTAAAGAGGAAAACATTGTCCTGGAGGAAGAAGTCAGGGACACAGAAGCAGTGTTTCCAGCCCAAAGTTGTCACATGAAGGGGGGGTGGACAGGAGAAGGCAGCAACCAGCAGAAATACTTTGTGGCTATGTAATTTGCTAAACTGAGGCGGATACAAGGAATAAGGTTGATGGAGGACAGGCATTTATTTTAGAAAGGAAATTTGAATCCTATTGGAATGATCACAGTGGAATGAATCCAGCCAAGAGAAGTGGAATGGGGGTCATAAATGACAAGAATATCAGGTCAAGCAACAAGGCACTGCTGCAAACCCCATCTGAATAGTAGAAGGTGGCTTCCAAAAGGACATAACTACAAGCCCACACGGTGCCCAGGCTCTCAGGACCACCAAGGATGTCTATAACTATGTAACTTTCTCTCAAGACAGCACTTGACATCTCTTCCCGCTCTTTCTTCTGGTCTTCTCATTTGAACTGTGACTGGCAGGGGTGTCCAGATATGCCTTTCCAGTGTTTTATAGCTGCTACCATACCTTGCCCATCTCCACAGGACACAAACTCTTCATTGTACCCCTCCTTCCACTACACTAGTTTTATTCCAGAAGAGCATGCAAGTGCTTTAGGATGTTCTGGAATTTCTTTTTTTAATCCCAGTCATCACCTCTGCCATGGTTTGCTGCCCCTAGTTATAAAATTACTTGTAAGGCTGATGTCTGATCGCTGTAGGAGGCTTTGTCACTGTAAGGGCTGTCCTGGCACCAGTAGTACTCTCTTCTCGATGTGTAACAGAAAGATTTCTAGCAGAAAGAGCAGGTCTGTGCTCCTGCAGTGAATCTCTCTGGGCTGTAACCTGAAGCTTCACTAACAAGCTCCTTGAATCTTTCTACACTGCATAACTGGGCTCTGAGTTAAGAAGGGTGCAAACAAATTTTGAGCTGTGTCAAACTTGGGGTCATTCCAAGGCCAAAGGTATCATTTCTCAGTCTTGACTTTCCTTTTTTTTTTTTTTTATTTTAAACTTGTGTTCTGTTTTGGTTGCCTTCAAACACAAAAAGGGAGATGATTTAGCAGCAATGTAGAGTTCAACAGTCTTTGTTTTGATGTGGATGAAAGGGAGCTTAGACACAAAAATACTAACCTCTTAATAGAAAGCAATGCAGTAAATTGAAAGGCTTAAGTAAAGTAATATTTTGTAAAATTTTTAGGAAAACAAAACCAAAACCAACCTCAAACCTACCCATATTTGAGATGCCATTCCATTGTGGTAGTTGAACAACAACAAGGAAGTATAACATAAGTTTCAACTCTGATCTGAGTAAAAGCACTAGGATCATATTGTCCTTAATAGACCACATACAGAAAATATTTGTATTTATGTACTATTTTTATTTATCACTGTAGGTTTTTCATCAATGACACAGATATTTTAGGGGAAAATAGCATTTTCAAATTAAGCTGTCTGTTTTAGAAAAATATATGTAGTTCCTTTGTTGTATATTAATTTGAAAATACTAATGTAACGTTCCTAGTGTACACTTGGTTGCATGCACTTATTTTGTAAGTGATCATAATTAACAGATGGTCCATACATACTTTGAATTACCAATTTGGCAACGTAATCCAGAACATTGGTATCTTTTGCAGTCTTGAAGTGATGCTTTTTGGATCAAAGTCTCTTGCATACAAAGTTTTAAAAATACCCTGCTTTTTAACTCAGAATGTTTTCTTTCAACTGTTGCCATTTTGTAGTTTCACCAGTGATAATTAAAGAATGGGCTGCTTACAAAAGAAAATCTCCTCAAACCCCTGAGCTGGTGGAAGCACTTGCATTCAGGGAATGGACCTGTCCTAATCTGAAGAAGCTGTGGCTGGGAAAAGCAGTAGAAGACAAGAACCGAAGAATGAGGGCATTTTTGGCCTGTATGAGATCAGATACACCAGCAATGCTCAATCCAACTAATGTGCCCACTCATCTTATGGTGCTCTGTTGTGTACTAAGGTCAGTGTTACCTTAGGGTAAAAGAGAATGAAGGAAAGGTATTACTGCGTAATCTCTCTGATGTATTTAACTTTGCATTAAACCATGAGTATAGAAAGTGTTAATTCATATTTGCAGCATCACTAGGAGAAGGGGTTTGTTTTGGTTTTAGAACATTGCTGCTGTGAGTCTTAAAAGCATGCTGTATATTCAACGTTTCTTTCTTCAGTCTCTAGATGACTGAAGGGAAGAGGAAAAGAAGTCTTGTTTTGCAAAGAGGACACTGTAGCATTTGAATTAGCTTACCTTTGCTATACTCTAGGCTTCGACTTACTAGAAAATATTTGGGGTCTCAGAGGCTGTGTTGGCAAAGTTGTAAAGCAAGAGAGAGTTCTTCAGAGAACAGCTGCACAGCAGCTTATGAGGATGCAAAGTCCGCATGAATGATACTCTGTCTGTGTGATGTGTTAGATTCCCTGTGTTAGAATTGCTCATTTAGTTGACAATGACAACCAACAGTTGAAGTATTAATTCTATACTTCAGCTGTTCAAAGAGGAAGTCACAAGGTCCAAAATACTTACTTGTTTTATTGTTGAAGACTGAAAATTGTCTGAGGAATTGAGATCTGCTTACCTTTTTGGGAAGGGGTGATTATTTCAGTATGAGTAGCTTGCAAATCTGGCAGAATCCAAGGTTAGCATGTTGCACGTGAAAAATTTTAAGCCATTTTTGAGAGTGATAAATGTAAATTTCCTTTCAGTTATATTAAACTTAATTTTGCCTTTTGAACACTAAAACTCCTTTCTTTTTCTCCTTATAGAATAGTAAGTATACAAAAGATTAGTCTACCCCTATGGAACCTTAAAGCAGAGGCCCTCATTTCATTTGGACAGCATGTTTCTCTCCTGTGACATGTAGCATATATAAATTGTTCATTAAGGCATGATGAGCATAAAATTCACAGACTAGATAATTTCTGAGTAATGTGTTATCTGGAAAACATGTTCACAAAGTCCTTTAACCCTTAGGCTTTATAAAAAGACCATTAATCTTTATTTTTAGATGTATCAGAATCCGCTTATGTTTCAAATTCTATTTTAGCAGCATGTCCTCCCCTTCTTCACTGGAAGTGGGGTTTGCACAACTGATTCCCAGCCAGTAGCTCTTCCATATGAATTTAAACAAATTTAAACTTCAAATCTATTTAGTGTTTTGGCGTTTTTTACTATTCAAGTCTAGACAACAGAAAAGATTTTTTTTGTTGTTCCATTTTGGTGACTTCTGATAACATAAAATACCTCTTGATCTACCTATTAAAGGAAGCTTCTGAATAATTATGGTCTTTTTCTGTAGGTATATGGTACAGTGGCCAGGGGTTCGTATACTTCGTCGCCAGGAACTTGATGCTTTTCTTGCCCAAGCATTGTCTCCAAAGCTCTATGAACCTGACCAGCTTCAGGAACTCAAGGTAATTCTTAACTACAACTTTCATAATTTAAGAGATTTATTCCCAGCTGATCCATATTGTTAACTGTAGTGTGTGATGTGTATGTGCCTGTCTCACCAAAAGCCTTGCATAATTACCTATATTTACCAAAATAATGATCTTAGTATTTTGAAGTGTTGCAAAGATTGATAATCAGTTCTGTTTAGATAGGTAACTAAAATCTTAAACATACTCTATACTGCAGAACCTTTTGTCACAATTTCTTAAGTAATTGTCTCTTGGAAATTTGAAACAAATGTGCTTCCATTGAAAAAAATTAAAAAAAAATAAAAAAGATACTTCCTTGTGTGGCTGTTTTTAAATACTAACCTGGGTATTTTTTCATGATTCAGCATTCATAATATTTTTGCAGCCAAGTGTAGAAATGGTGGGAGATTTGCATAATCTTGAATGGAAAAATGCAGGAGAAGGGAGAAGTTTATTAATACTCACAGAACTGTAGAAATAATTATTTTGAGGATTTTAAAAGTTAAGGTCTCAAAGTTTCTATTTTTTCTAATACAGTAGTATTATATGAAGTAACTACTGCTGGCTAATTGATAGAGTTGTTTAGTGTTGTATCCTTATTGTAAATACAGAATGGCTATCAATCTGTGCAACGTCATCTTACTAAGGAGGTTTTCTCCATTCAACTTTCATATGCTCACAGTGAAATTTCCTCTTCTAGCCTTTGAGCTAAAATATACAAGATTTGGGTGTTGCTTTTACCTTGTTTGCTCTTCGAGATTTGTTCAGAACCTACTATGAAGTTCTCTGAATAAAATAGTAGAATTTAGTCCTCCCTTTTTTTTTTTTTGAGCAAACATTTTTCTGACTAGAAATAACTTTAGATATTTTCTTCTACATAATGTATCTTAAGCACAATAGTGTATTTGATAACTGGAAGCTATGGGAGGTGTTAGGATGTATAAGGAATGCACGACTGGAAGTGATCCATCTTATCTCCTGTCAACGTAGCGAAGGAGGCAAGATGCTGATCGCTGCTTCATCATGCAACCTCATGTTGAAGAAGTAATTTCAGATAGATACTCTTTTAGGTACTCGAGGGCTTAAGTCAGGGAAGTCTACTGACCAGTTCTGCTCCTAGCAGTGTCTGGATACATGCTGTCCTTAGTTAAATTAGGAAGGAGAAGGTACTTGGTTCCCAAGTTTGTTCATATTCACAGGTACACACTGCAGAGGGGCACAGACAAAAGCAGCAATCCTAGCACCATTTTTCTCAGAAGAAACAGTAATTGCAGCTGTTAGGCTTTTCTAAGGAATATTTTGCCACTATTACCAAGTCTGCAAGAACATTCTCAAAGCCAGCAAGTGACTATTTTTCTTCTGTGGGTGACGAGCAGAATCTGAGTTGCATTCCTGCATGTAGCACCCTGGCAAGGGCTTCTCAGTCACAGTCTATAAGCCAAATCGATCTGCTTGTGGAAACCCAGCACTTAACCATAGAAG
>JANZLP010000001.1:40845068-40860380 GCA_026930925.1 Chelictinia riocourii | reverse complement strand
CTCTACGAGCTTGAACTACAGAATTAATGAATAAGCAAATTATTTCGTGGTATTCCCTCAGTCACCATGCTAAGAGCCCACAACAGCCCTGGGGATCCTGGCCTTGGCTGAGACGGGAGAGCTCATGGCGCTCGGCCTCGGCACAATGTTCGGTCAGGGCACTAACAGCAAAATGCTGGGATAAATATCAGCTCTTTTCTGGAACACCTTCTTCTCTTTACTTGGGGCCGGTTACTGTAACTGTGATATGTGGGTACTTGCATGAAGCCTCTGGAAACCATTTCAGGTTCCTCAGGGACCACCCCAAACCTGGATGATGCAGCCTTTTGATTGCGAAGCTTTGGTCAGGTAATATCACCGTTGTCTGGAAAATTCTGCTACAACGCGCGTAACCACAACAGACAAAACTGTATAGGAACTTAATCAGAAGGTGCTTTTCATGATGTTCAGAAAGGATCAAAACCAAAATCACTGCAAAACAGAACTGAGCTGTGCAGGAAATAGCACAAAAATGAGGAGGGTGAACTGGCTTAAATAGAAAAGATTTAAAGTCTTTAAGGATAGCTTAATGTAATGACAGTAGTGATAAAATAAGCAAGTATGTTTTAAGTCGTTTGCTTTAATCTTCTTTTGTATTTGTTTCCTGAAGAAAGACCAAATCACAGGAAAAACTGTAACCACTCACATCTAGTTTTTTCTAATTGAAACAATCTTTCACACTCAATTTTGAGTCCTCTCTTTGGAAACCCACAGTACTGTTTATGCAGAACATTAATCCAGGCAGTTTAATCGTTAGCACGCTCCAATCAAATTATTCTGTTTAATTTTTATTATGCAGAAAACGTCGTTCGATATATTTCATATTTGCTTATTATTTCACTCGTGATTTGTGCCCTTCCCTTTTGGATGGAAATGGGTGCTCAAAACAAAAAAAAAAAACCCTAGAATTTTAAATCAGATTTTTAGTGATTGCATTTATTTTATCTTTATTACTGTAGTTCTGTCAATGCCTATTTTTCACTTGGAAGCAACAGATTTACTCAGTTTCAGTACTGTTTCTAGTCACTGTTAGCCACTGAGTTTTCTGGCTATCTAAGCAGCGATCAATGTAGAGATTTCAGAGACAATGTTCTGTAAATCTTATGTCTTTGGTAGCCCTGCTCTTGTTGTGGTTATCAGGAGAGCTAATAAAACTGGCTAGCAGGCAGACTCAGCCCCTTCGAGCTACAGCCCGTGGGAGCCTTCGCATCCTCTCTCCTCTTGGGCTTGCCCTGACATGAAGTACCAAACGAACCGAGGTCTGTAATGGCTTTACTGCTCAGAGCCCCTTGAGATGCACCTGGAAGGTCTATCAGCCGCCTACCTCTACCCTTGCGCACCCATGAATACCTGCGCACGTCCTTCAGGTTTTGTATTTACTAGGTCCCACTTCTTGCCACGTAATTTGTAGTCATGTGTTCAAAGAGCAAAACAAGCTTTTCGGCTTTTTTAATTCCGAATTGGTCTCAGCTTTAGATGAACTTGTGCAATCAAAGAAGATAGGCTCTTGACACCTGCTAGTTGTGCTGAAACCAGAAGTAAGTGAGAAAAAAGCTCCAAATAAAAACTGGAAAATGGTAAATAGCAGCTTTTCTCTATTCTAAACACTAAGTTAATTTAGCAGCGTAAAGTATTATAAGATAGTGATTTGCTTTATGATCGCTGTTCATCTTTGAAACCCCTGCACAAAGCAGAGGAAGTTGCTTTGTCTCTGAGGCACCTCAAAATATTGACTTTTAGGGTTCTGTCCTCCCCCCCAACTCTTCCATATTGCTTCCTGAGAAGAGATAGTCTTTTCCTAGTGCAGGTTGGTGGAACGTCCCATAAAGCTAAGAAGGACATCAATCCTTGACTTCTAATTGATCTGGCTTCTGACTCTCATATAGCTCCACCAGACACTTAATGCACCAAAGTTTGCCTAGGGCAACTCCTTCCCTGTCTCCAGAAATTATTTCCAGTGTTGTCTGACACTGAGGCACAGATAGGCAGAGCTTGGAAGGCAACCAAGTTATTGCACCTTCACAGGTTACTGAGTGTAACTGAATCACAGCAGTAGGATATGCATGTGCTGTTAGTCTGTGGGAAGTGTGAGGCAGAAAGTGCTCTTGATCCTTCATCTGCATTGCCTTACATAGAGCACAGCAGTTGTATATGTCCCAGAAAGCTCATGCAAGTGGTGTGTGGGTTTTTAAAGGGTCATCAGCAATCTTTTGCCTCCAATATGCTGAGTTAGCATCTCTCCATCTGGCAGGAGTTCCTGCTGAGAGCTGTGAGTAATCAGTAAAGAGCAATAAGTGATGCCCAAGGAAGGACCCAGCAGTGAACCTTTTGAGATACACAGATGCTGTTGGGGTGACAGTATCCACTTCCCATGACACATTCCTGGGAAATTATCACTTAGCAAGAATGCAGAAGGTCTTGCATTTGCTTGCTCTTTTGTGAAACCTCCAATCCTGCAATGTGCAGTCATGCTTCTCTCCCTCCCCACCTTCCAAGGGATGACTGCAGTGGCCCCATGTGCTCACACGGTCAGAGGGGGAGGGCTTGCACACAGCAAGTCTAGTAGCTGTATGCTGTCGGTGGGAGGATGGTGTGAACTCTCAACCCGAACAACTTAGCCATGTTCTGCATGGTGCCCGTGGGCTTTACTCTATGTCCCTGTGGTTGAATATGCCTCTATTAGATGTCACTATTTCAGTCTTGGGAGGTTTGTGGTGAGGAATTCTGGTTCTGTGGAAATCAGTGGTGCTGTTGACTTCCAAGTGGTCAAGATCCTGCTTCTTTTCTCCCTGAAACACATGACTCTCCTGTCCTTGCAAGACAGAGCTAGTTCTCTGGAAACAGTAATCCATGTTATTGCTCATCACTGATATCACTAGCCTGAGCCAGATTTGGGTTGATTTTTAGCTGGGTTTTGGACCTGTTCTAATTTGGACTAGGTGACATTGGCTCTGCCAGAGATGTTCTTCATGCAAGAATGCGTCACTGGGCATTTGTGCCAAAGGAATGGGACCATTAATTTATTTTCCATTTATAGACCCAACTGCATGTTCATCTTCTAAAAGAAAAGAGCTCATTAATGTAGAATTTTCTTCCCTAAATGTAGAAGCATCGCTGACTCCTGCACATCCATGTACACAGAGGTGCTTTCACCTACCTCCACAGTCTAAGCCATGGATGGATGTACTGTTCGAGACCCAGCTCCTCTGACCTACTGGCAGGATTCCTTAGATGGAAAGGCTGATTTTAGTGAAGGTAAGCTATGCCAATGCTTTGAGCAAGTACTTATGTGAACAGCTCAGCTGAACATCTAAGTGATATTGCAAGCTTAAACAGATGAAGCCAAAGTAACTTGCCACCTTTTATTGATAAGTGATTTTTTCTTTCTAATGAAGTGAGCAAGCCTGAGCATTACTACAGAAGTTTCCGCACAGGCACAACAGACCTGGGGATGCTGGGCTTGGCTGAGAAGGGAGAGCTCGTGGCACTCGGGCTCGTCCTTAGCACAGGCCAGCTCCAAAATCTGAACGTTGAACTCTAGCTCCCTCCAGGAAGGAGCCATTCCCTAAAACCTCGCCATGTCCTCACCAGCCACTAGTGGCCTACGCACAGGCACAACAGCCCTGGGGATGCGGGGCTTGGCTGAGAAGGGAGAGCTCGTGGCGCTCGGCCTCGTCCTCGGCACAGGCCAGCTCCAAATTCCAAACGTCGAACTCTAGTTTCCTCCAGGAAGGAGCCATTCCCTAAAACCTCGGCTTGTCCTCACCCGCCACTAGTGACCTACGCACAGGCACAACAGACCTGGGGATGCTGGGCTTGGCATAACGAAGGAGGAGGGCTGCCCTTAACACCACACCAGTTGCTAAATTTATTGTGTATGGGTAAGTCACGGAGACTGTAGCTCCGAGGCCTGTAAGGCTTTGCAAAAGCAGTATTTTTATTGAGAGGAATTTCAGTGTCACATTCACTTTCAGTGACAGAATCCGTATTGTCCTCTTGGAAGGAAGTCTGCACATCGCTCACATCAGAGAGTGGAGGTGGGCAGCTGTTTTCATTTTTCCAGAAGAAATCATGAAATTGTAGAGAAGAGGCTTCTACCAGAGGTTCTGAGGATGCACCAGCATTTGCCTTTCTTGAACAAGTGGCACTAATTTTTTGATTAAAAAGTAAGTCAGCATTTGGAGGTGAGTAGTTATGAATCAAAGCAGTATCAGGATTACCAACATATTTTTCATGTCTGAATCGAGCTGAAGAATCTCCTCCTCCCCTTGTGACGTACATACAACGAAGCGAATGTGCCAGTGGACCGCAGTCTCTGAGATCACCAGTTAAAACTTCCCTGCGGCCTGACACCTCCAACATACTACTAGAGTGATACAGTCGTTTTGCACAAAAGGTAGTGTGGGTGTCAACCATGAGTCGATGCTGTTGTTCCAAGTCTTTTGAACTATCCTGTCCTAAAAGCTCTTTGGCTGCTTTCTTATCTGAGAAACTTCCAGATTTCTTTCTTACGGCTTTATGTTCTCTAGAAGCGCTAGATTCACTGTCTGTTTCTGTCTGTGAAAAACTGTCCATGTAAGGTTGCATGCTGGGCTGAGGACCTGCCCTCTGCTTTCTCTGGCTGTGAAGGGGACTTGAAACTTCATTGGAATATCCAAGAGGTTCCTTAATATGGCAGACAGACTTGCTGAAAGCAGTCTGGCTTCTGGGGCTAGCACTAAGCGTAAGAATAGGGGAAGAAGCCCTATCAACTAGCAGGGTGTTTTTGTAACAAAATTTTCTTTCTGCTGGAACCTCTAGTTCATTGACGCTTCTTTTATCCTGAGTGTAAGATGCTGGAGACTGAGTGGTGCTACTAGTAGGGCTGCTAACTACAGTGCACGAAGAATCATCTTGCCCTGAATTTAGTGAAGATGGTGTGACAGGTGAAACCCTGCTGCTGGCAAAAGCAACATTCTGCTGTGCATTTAATGATGCTTTTTGAAAATCTAAGATAGGAGTGGAGGTTCTGGGTAAGAGAGGCAGATGCATAAAGGAGTCTTCCAAAATGCTGTCAAGACTGTCACGGAAGTCAGGATTGCCCAGATTTCTCATCCCTGTTTGTTCTTGTGTTCTTTCTTCAAGGAAGGGTGTTTCCTCTTTCCTTCTGGGAATATTACCTGCTGCTTCTGCACCTATTCCTTTCCAATCAACATCTACTGCCTGAGCTGCCCTCAATTCATTTTCCATTTTTGCCTCCACTTGTTTTTCTTCACGTTTGCTTTGAGGTTCTTCCAAAATCCCAGTTTGAGTGCCTACATCTGCTGTAGTCTGAGTGTAGCTATCTGATCTAGTAGCCTTTACAGCCTCTTCAGTTCCTCTTTGGTTCATTTTGGCATTCTGCTCGTTATCTAGACTAGTCTGTTGGGAGAGGTTTCCCAACAGCTCAGAAGTGTTCTGAAGAAGCTGCGACAGATGCATGGACAGGTTCTGCATGCTCGCCCAAGGAGAAGGTTGATGAAATAAATCTCTGTTTGTTTCCTGCTTTCTTGCAGGAACATCCGTATAGCTTCTCTGATGTCTTCTCTGCCTTTTATACCTTCCTGTAGTTGCCGTTTGTGTTCCCTGCTCACATGTAATCCCTGGTAGTTTTTTGGAAGACCTTTCAGACTCAGAAGGATATAATAGTACAATTTCATCAACCTGCACTGCAGAGTTACCAGGTTGTGCAGAAGGATTCTCAAATTCAGCAGTGTTATTTTCTGTATTAGTTTTCAATGTTTCACTAGATACATTGCTGTACTGCTTGGTACTGTCATTTGAGTATGCAGATTGAAAGTCTTGTCTGACATTGTCCCATCCTTGAAGACCTTCAATGCTGCTTAAAGTGCTCGATAAAACTTTTGCTGTAGCATACGAACTGAGATGAGAATGAAAAGGAGAATTTTGAGAATTCAATCCGTTGTCTACACTGGAACATCTCATAACTTTGCAATTTTCCAGGTTTAAAGGAATTTGATTGCAAGAGACATCACTTGCACTTCCAAAAACATACTGTTTCCAGCCAACCTTGCACAATCCATCTTTTTGCCATGGATGAATATATGGGTTGATATCACTTGAACTAAAATGCATTGTATCTTTATTGTCTTGCAAAAATAAATCTGTTTCTGGCTGATATCCAGCTTCTCCAACTTTCCCTTCACTACATTGAGCTACAGAACTACTCTTTGAATGGACATTTGCTTCTGCACCCACAGAACTGTGACCTGTGTGCAGTAAGGATGATGGAGATTGACTACTACAGTCTTTTAAAGACTGGATGCTTTGGGTTCTTGCTGCAAAATTTTGTAAATTTTTGGGATCACAGTTTGCAAGCTTCTTAGTTTGTGCCATTCTTTGCTGAAATCTGGGTTTAGATTTAACCTGTAGAAAGTTCTTTGATTCCTGCTTTGAAAATCTTTCAATTCCATAAAGATCATCTTCAGTTGGTGATGGAGGCTCTACACTCATATTTAAATCTTGTAGCGATTTAGATGCAGAATATAACAAAGGACCTGCCTTAGATGAAGCTTCCAAAGTATATTCTGTATCAGAGAAGACAGCAATAGCTGGGGCTGATAGTCTGTGACTCTGTAAATAAGGTCTCTGTTCACTTTGTTTACAGCTCTTTGTATTCTGTGTAGTAGAATATGATCTTTTGCTCCTGAATTGCACCAGTTTGGATTCTTGAGGAGGCAAATCATGGTTTTCTGGTAAAAACTTTACAGAGGTACTTTCATTATTCATTACAGAAAACTTTAGTCTTTCTGATCTCAGAGTCTTATTCCTCATTATAGCGTCTCCTGTTGTTGAACAATTGTCTGCATCAGCATCATCATCAGGGCTATCAACGCGTAAACCTGTATTATTTTTGCAAAGTAAAATCTCATTTCTACCATCTGTATTTGTTCTGTCTGGCAGCTGTTCTATCTGCTCACCTGTAGGCACATACTGACAATTATCTTGCAGATCTGCAAGGTTTTTTTCAAAACCCAGGACAGTGTGATATAGTCGTCTGGGATCAGTGCTTCTGCTGTATGTGGGATATGTTGGACTAAACGAATTGCAGGTGTGTTCAGGATCCACATCAACATCTCCTGGATACATATTTTCCAACAGTGTAACTCCTGAACCTGTTAATTCATTTGCAGAATTTGAGGATACATTAGTTTGTGTTTCAACAGGTTCTCTACTTAATGTTTTTCTCTGCTCTGTCTTTACTGCAAAACTTTCCCCTAGATTGATGAGAATGCGAAGATCATATCTTTCTGACTTTCTCAAGGCACACTCGATTAGCTGCAGTGCATATCATCTCTTGCCAGGTGGAAAGGACATAAGAAACATGAGGTTATTACGGAGGAGGTAGAAGAAAGGAACATCTGGAAAAGAGGACACGATTCCACAGGAAATCTGGCTTCAATAGTTTGGCTGCTCATGCATCAACTTATTATTTCTGTAGATATTGGCTTAGCATGAGAAGCACTGGCTACAGTGTTCTGCTCCTCTAAGAGGTGAAGAGGGTAAGAACAGTTATCTTTAAGGCTAACACCTGAAGTTGGCATGCCAGTAAAGTAGGAAGACAGAAGGAGACCTGGAAACTGCATTAATGCAGACTTGGGCAGGAAATTTAGCCTTCATGATGAGACTGTCCTGCACTCTGATAAGTTCTAACCAATTTAAGTGTCCTCTGGAGGCAACCAAGAAACTCAAGGCTTTTATGAGTTCCCAGTTACTAACGTCAAATTAAGACCCCAGATGTTTTGGGGGATGGGATTCTTCCGTCAGCCAGAATGTAATTGGATGAAAAAGTCTGGTTCTGAGCTTCTGTGCATATTTGATTCTGACTGCAGTGAGGGTAAACCTGATGTTATCTATCAAAGATGCAAGACAGCTAGTGTAGTTCCTCTGTTTACTAATACTGCTCCCAGCACTTCCTTTAGAAGACTATGCTGACCAACAAATGGTGCTGTTGGAAAGTTGTCCTCCTATCTGTAATACCCAGTTCCCAGAAACTGCATGACCCACTTCTATATGCATACTCTGCTGCTTTGTGCCAGCAGGCCTGTGCCCCCGCCCAACAAAGCACAAGTCTGCAGTTTTGAAGATCAATAGCTCTGTCCCTTCCACTGCCCACTGGCACAGCTGATGTCTGGAGAACTGCTGTAGATCACATACGTCTGGACCAAGCTGAAATGGCTCCAGCACATCACAGGGTAAAAACTTTCTGCTCGCAAGCCATCAAAAATCAAAGTTGAACAGAAAAAGGAATGACTTAAAGATTATGCTTCAGGTCAGCATATGGGCTGAGACCAGCCTCAAGTCTCCAAATATCACTTCCTTATCATCCTCCTGACAGGCCAATGCTGTGTGCATGTGGAACAGATGTAACCCATCCTCAGAGCCCCAGAAGGATGGCTAGACCTCAATGTTCAATGTGCTCCTGCATTTTGAAGTGGGATGCATTCAAGTGAACCAACAGCTACACAGACAACTCCCTCGCTGGACTGGTAGGTTTGATGGAAAGTTTAGCTCATGGAAGGGGCTGGTTTTCTTCATGTGGAGATGTTACAGACAGATGTCAGATAACTACCATAGGGATGTGAGGCAAGAGGCTGGGAAATAAATCTCAGTGTCTTCTGGTCCAGTATAAGCCTCAAGCAACTCCAGTGACCTTGCCTGACTGCTGAGGAGATCATGTAGAGTGGCAAGAGCACAACTGAACCTTAATGGCAGAAATAAAATGGCTGCTAGCCCAACCAGGAAAGGAGACAGAAACAACATTGGCACATTATTTCCTCATGACTGTACTTACCAATTTTTTAATTTATTTTCTTTTTTTTGCATTCCTGACATTTTCACCTCAAAACATCACCTTTTATTAATGCTTTGTTTCTCCTCCTTTTGTCAGCTGTCATAGCAAACAGATCTTGTAAGGGCCTGGTCAGAACAAAGTAAATACTGTTCCACTCACACTGAAAGTGTGTCTTTATATGCTGATCTTCCTCTTATCAAGCAGGCTGCAGGAGGAAACTCTGCTAATCATCATGACTTGCAGCATCAAGTGCTAAGTGGGCAGGCTGCCCAGTGGGCTGAGGTGTGCCTGTGTGCATGTGTGTGTGTATGTGTGTGCTTGCGTGTATACATTTCTTTGCCTGCTTACAATCACATCGCAAGTCACCACACAAAAAATCCTGTGCATTCCAGAAAAGTACAGCCTGTTTCTGAACATCCACCAGGGAATAAAAAATAAAATGACACCCCCTCTTCCCTGCCTCCCAAACCAGAGAAAGATTGTCCTATTAAATTGGACCCAGTCCTCAGATGGTGTAAAACAGCGTCACTTCCTGGGCTGCTGTGCTGAGCTCAGTAACTGTCTCAGTGTATCCACTCAGCTGCTGATGTTGTATCTGTACACAAAAGTGCCATCTTTCTAAATAAATTCTGATTGAAAGCAAAAAATAGCAAAAACATGCACAGGGCTGAGCAAAGAACTGTTGAGGTAAGTTCACACCGGAGAACTGGAGCCAGATGGAGATGAAGTGCCCTTACCCTGGCAAGCAAATTTTCACAAGATTTTCACTCATGCTCATTTGACCTACCTGAGCTACCAAATTAGGAGTGTAATTGTCCCACATTCCTTCTCCAGGCTAAAAGAGAAGAGAGACACTTGCAGGAGATGACCAATCTACTTTGGAACTGAAGGCCAGCAGTGATAAATGGTTGTAAGACCAGTTTTTCAGGATAGATGGAGGAGTTACTTGAAAGCAGTTAACTGGTTTAGTCAGTCCATCAGTGAGTAGTAGCCCTAGTCAGTTTAGTTAACCTCCTAAGGTCTGATGGCACGAAAAGCCTTTGAGCTAATTTTTAATGCTATAGCCATATTGTATAGAAAAAGCTTGAAATTAAAGTAAAGATGTAGTATTTACTATGCTTCAGATAAAGACTGATTCCTATGGTGACATGAGGATTTAAGTTCATCCTATAGGTTTTCTTTCTTAAAAATTTTTGTATGCTTGAAGTGTAAGGGATGGGCTAAGGAGAATTACTGTTCCAAGAGCCTGTACAGTTGTTGGGGGTGCGATGACATGGAAAATGAGTTGTTGATGTACTTAGGATGGCTGCTTCTAAGGTTAGCTGTTCTGGTACACTGAATAGAATCTCAGTGAAGCCCTGGCTGTAGGCAGAAAGGAGGAGGGTGGTGAGCAACTGGAGTTTCTTTCTAGCAGTGGTACAGAGTTCATATTCTGTTTTTGTGAAGTTTGCAGGTGAAAGTGACATAGCAGAAAGCATGGCATAAAGGTTGATCGGCCAGTTAACATGTCTGTTTTAGGATTAGCTGGATCACTCGGGTATAGACATTTTGGCTATATCTCCACCAACTATCATGGGAGCTTAGACATCTAGAGTGCCTGTGGACACATGTATTTTAGGTGCCTTATCTCAAATTACACCCAATCCAAATGTTCCCCATCAAACAGCATTTTAGTAAAAATTTAAGTGAAACAGTACATTGTAAAAAAACCCCAAACGAACTAGTGCATATCCAAAATGCTATTTCAGGCACGTAGTCTTAGCAAAAAACTTCTGGCTCTAACTAAATGTAAAGTCTTTATGTTGAAACTAAAATTGCAGCAGTAAGACAGAAAGTCTGTCCTGTAGTGCATCTGCCTTGAAATGAACAATAGCACAAGTAATAAACTATGGGAAGCATAGACCAGGATAGAGATTTTCAGATTATATACTAGCTGGAAGATATGAGTTTGTTCCCTTAACTCTTGACACAAGAGTTTCATGGCAGAGCATGTGTACTTGTAATAACCAGAGCTTTCTGGAAGAATCTGAAATACATAACTTGGATTGGCAGTTTAGAGATTGAGAATGGATTTATACAGATGAAATTGTGATAATGCAACTTTGCAAAGGTACTGCAGCAAGGGAATTAAAAACGCAGTTCTGTTCCACTGTTAACTCAGCCCTGTAGCACAGTCATGGAAATACGCCTACAAAATTGCACACTGAATATTGTCATTACTTTTAAAGTTTATTTTCTGTTAGTGATCACTGAAATAAGATTATATGTAAGCATAGCTTTGGACATGATAGCAGAATGTTAACATTAAAAAAGAAAAGAAGTTTAAATGTGTGGTTGTGATTCTGATGACTGGTAACAGGCCCCCCAAGGAGTACAACACCTTTTTAAGCTTGCTGTTTGAGAGCGTGTGAGTGCTGTGAGAATATAATTTGGATTTTATGTTGAAGTATAGTGTGGGTATAAATGCTTGCAGATGAGTACAGTTCTTTTGTTCATTTGTTGTTGGTTACATCTTCATTTGTATTAGTTACAAAAAGCTGGGAAGTGACTGATCCGTAATGAGACACATTGCTTTCTGGGTATCTTCCGCTACATTTTACTGAAAAACATTATCACGAGACACACATAGTATCAGAACAAAGAAATCCACTTAAAATGAGTAGTAGAATTTGTAGATTGGTTTATTGTGACTTGTTTGATTCATCAAGAAAATCTTTACATGGATGATTTTCTGATTTCTTTGCCACACATGAGTTAGTCTCATTGCAATTCAGTATCATTTTTCCAGTTATTTGTTTGAATATGGCATTTTAGTTATTTAAGGTTGTGGAATATTGAGACAAACTCTGGCTGTTTTATACTGTTCAACTGTGGTGTCAGTTGAGAACTTGTTGTTAGTGCAAGATTCATCTCAGGGGGACACTGTAGATCTGCAGCACCTACAACTGGCCCAGATCATCTGCAACTTTGTGCTGTGTGGCTCATACCCTGGGAGTTACCTGGGCAGTGAGCTTTGTGCATGGAAGAACATGATGTTTTCAGTTAGATCTTCTGTTTGATAAGCAGGCTGGGATAGTTGACCTACCTATTCAAATGTGGTAAGCCAGAGCTTTTTTAGCAGTTACCTACACCCTTCTTCCTCATTAAAGTAGGTGCTGCCAGCCTCCATCACAAACCAAATATCCTGGTTTCGTCTGTGCTATTTGGCATTCAGAGCGGTTTACCAGTCATTTAAAGCCATCAGGAAATTTCTATTGACAAACTTTTGCAGATGAAAATGTGGGTCTTACAAGTTTTGAATTTGACTTGGGAGTTGCAAACATCTTAAAAATCTGTATATAAACCTGCAGTAGCTTATGAAATGGTTCACAAAACTTAAGCAAGAAAATATTTTAAAGTACTATTAGCTGTACAGTTTTGATGTTCCACCTTTCAAAAGATCATGAGATTACTGAACAGCATTGGTTTCTCAGTGCAATTTCTGGGTCATCTAGGATGCGGTGGGGTAAACAGAGGAGCCCCACTGGAGAAGACACCATCTAACATCTAGATATGGTTAGAGAAATGAACTAGAGAAAAGGACATCCCTTGCTAACATGTTTAGCCTAGCATTTCTCTCTAGACAAGTCACAGCTGGCTAACAATAGAAACAACATCCAGGCTGAAGCATTGCAGTTTGCATCCCACTGTCTTGCTGCCTCATCTCAGTTTCCCCTCTCCATCCATTCCCACCACATCTCCATTCCACTCACTGTCCATTCTTCCGTGAGGCTTTCAACATACTGTCAGTGAGCCTACAAGAGAAAATTCATTATGCAACAGGGCCGAGAAGCTGCTGGTGGTGACATAAAGTAATTTCTCCAGATTGCCGCCTGCTACTGCCCTATGCAGAATGGCCCCTCCTGGCCTCCTTGTCCTGTTTGCAGGATGCTTGCAACCTCTATTGGGAAAGGTACAACTGTTAATTGGAAATTAGGGCAAGAGGGTGGAGGCTCCTAAAACGTAATTACAAAGCACCATGCTGTGTCCCAGCACTGCCATGGGAAAGCAGCTTGTAACTTCAATTTCAGTGCTGTGATGTCTTCTCTGCCAACTCTCTCAGTGCCCTCAAGCGATTGCAGAGGAGGTGCTCCACAGCACCAAGTGTTGGATGACTGGGACTGCACCGCCTGTGCCTCCTGCCTCTTCTCCAAGGAAGTTTGGAGCAGCCCAGCCCTAGCCAGAGGGGTATTTTCTGCCCAAGAACTGATACTGAATGTCTCATTGCCAGTGTCTCGGTCCAGGGTTTTCTGCCGATTCAGCTCCTTGGGGCTGCAGAGTGTATTTCTTAATCTGTTGTGACAGTAGAAATACGCTGTCTGCCCTAAAGCTGGAAGAGAGACTTTCTGTCACCCAGATCAACTGTTTCATGCTGAACTTAATTTTCATATGAGCAGATAGTCTAGATGCCTACTATTTGCATCTATATAGTATTTTGGCAGCCCCAAAGCCTGATGGGAATTGGCATTTGAGGGGTATCATCTAATATGTTTTGCTTACAAGAGGTGGATTGTAGCACTACTTATCATAGCCATGAGGGAAGAAGGAAGCATGATGATAAAGCTCCGTAAGATGGACACAAACGCTCCCTTTTCAAATGGTCCCTGCACGTTAGTTCATTCATTTTTTTTATCTCTAGGCAGGCCTACATCTTCATTTTATTAACACAGACTAAATGAAGCTTCCTAATGTGAGGCAACTAAAACATCTGTAGAGCTGTAGTGGGGCACAGATCAGTTTTAGTGGCAGAAGCATATGGATAAAATTATTTCCATCCGCTAAAGCAAAAGCTTCTTATCTTTGGGTTGCTTTCCTCGGGCTCCTGTGGTTTCCCAGGTACTGCTTTGCTTCAACAGCTGGCAGCCTCCCGGGAGAATGCTGGGACAGCACCGGCTGCAGCGGTGACAAGTGCCACTTGTCACTCCAGGAGTGGTACCACAGCCTTTCCTAACCTGTTTTCTCAGCAACACCACAGCTGTCAAGTGGTATTTTTTACTTCTCTTCTTCACAATGCCACTTGCAAAACCTCCTGCTAGCAGAACACTTGCGCGGCAGCTGCAGGAGACACCCACACCCATCGGCCCTGCAGCTCGAGTCACTGCCCAGCGGAGCTTTTCTGAGCAGCCTGGCATTTCATCTGACGCCAGCCAAATCTCTAATTGGCCTGATGACAATCCTGGCAGAGTTTTTTCTGTCCAAGCTTGACCACTGGTGATGTTATCCAGATGGGCAGTACTCCCAGCGGTGTCCCAGAGGTACTGGCTGGTCCACCTCTTGCCATTCGGGACTGTGCCTTGCTTTCCACCACCTGGTTCAGATGGGACGGTTAGGCTGCACCGAGCCCATGCCAGCGCTGAGACAGGACCCTTTGGGAATACAGCCCACCCAGCAGCCAGAGGAGCAAGCCTTTACAAACCTTTGCTGTGACCTACAATCTGCAAACGAAGGGAGAGCAGAGAAGGCTGCTCAGCTTGTCCCCATCGCAGCTCTGCCTCGAACGCAACCACCTCCAGCTGCTGGCTTCATCTCCGTGGCTTCACGCTGCTGCCTGCTCAGGATAAAATCCACAAAGCCAAGGGACTGGCTACGGAAAGCAAAGCACCGCTGCATTAGGTACCCCCGGGCTCCCGCAAGGACCGCAGTAGAGGGAAGCTGCTGGCTGTGCGTGGCTGGGCTGTGCGGAGCAGACTGAGCAAGGGTCAGGAAAGACATTCCCAGAAGTACCTCTAAAATTCAAACTAAACTTCAAGCCTCACAGAGCTCCAAACAATGAACTCCAGTGCGCTGGACCAGCACATTGCTCGGCGCTGCAGTCAGGTCACTGCTCCCTCCACTGCATCGCTGGAGAAAACAACCTGGTCCCCAAAGTGCTGTGACAAGTCCATCATTGATTGCTAACAGTACAGGGCTTTCCACTACCTAAACCATAGGTTAGGGAAGATGCACGTCTTGGTGGCCTCCAGCTACTGAGTTATGAGAAACAAATCTCCTGTCACCTCCTTGTCTCTGGATTAGCACTTTTCTCTGGTTCAAGCTGTCACCCCAGCGAAGGGGTCGAGACAACAAATCCAGTCTCAAAACAAGGTGTAGCTTGGCTCCCAGCCGATGGGCAAGGCACCAAGATTCACTGCATTGGGGTAATGAGGATGGGATTTTTTGCACACTTCAGCAGAAAGAGTTTGTTACATCAAAGGATTGAAACGTTATTAATAAATAAAGCACTATGTGACTAACCCAACCCTCCACTGAACACATACCAGCCAAACTGCTGTAAGTAACTATATAACACCCCCAGTCTATCAGCAGAGCCCACCACCACAGGACACCCAGACACAACTGCTTTGTCCTTGGACATGAGTGTGCCAATGCAGTGCCATTCCACATTGATCCAGGTTAGCCCC
>JANZLP010000001.1:40695001-40706640 GCA_026930925.1 Chelictinia riocourii | reverse complement strand
TTTGTTCTCTAATGTAACTAATCTTGTTTTATTGCTGCTTTCTCAGATAGACAGGTACAGATCAACTTGAATTGTGTCTGCCTGGAATGGGACCCTGGCTTCACTGACCTGGAGAGTTTACAGGTTTTGATGCTCTTCTGGAAGGCTTTGAATCCACCTGTGTGGCAATGCCACCACTAATTGTATAAGGATGGCATCCACCCATTGCAGCTGACTCCACATTTCCTAACCACTTAGTAGCAGGGTTTGGATAATTCTGCATGCAGAGCTTTGAAACCAGGCCCATTTGTAGCCTCTGGAGTGGGCCAAGAGGCGGGGCTACCATCTGTGCTGGGATGAGTGAGGGCAGCACTCCTCCACAGCATTACCGCAGGTGAATTCCTTGCTCCCAGCTTTTCCTCATCTGCACAGATCAGAAGCTTCAAAGATACTTTTATTTTGTTCTTGTGTTTTAAAGATGTGAACTTTGCAGATCCCTTTTTTTTCTTGGCAGGTTCCCTAAAAAATGTGTACTCCTGAAGCTTGTGTAACCATTACCGTACCTCTACAGCCACAGAGATAGAGAGCTTGCACACACACACAGCTTTCCCTTCTGCTTGAGATTTTTTTTATATGGCTCTGAATACCACAGGAGCTGGCTGCTTCCAAAGGCAAAAGCTGGCTTGCATTCCTTCCCGATGGATAGAGCTTGTGTCCAATATGACAGCTCCTGCAAGGAGTAGTGTTAGCTCTGTATGGCCAGTCTTCTGTTATCCTGCCTCGGTCAGGTCCGAAGGGTTCATGGCAGCTGATACCAGGGAGTCTGTGGAGCTCCAGAAGATGTGGAGAGAATAAATTCCATGGAAGGCACTTGTCTCACTTCTCCATTGATAACTTCAGACCACACACCAGTCGTCCGTGTGGGACAGCTGTAAACACCGCCTGTGATAGAGCTCTGGCAAAGAGGCCAGTGGTCCTCCAGTGAATCCAGATGGGTCTCAGAGGAGAACAGCTGTGTGTGTGAACAGGAAGGGAGAGCTTCCTTCTGCCTCTTCCAAAACCTACCACTCAACCGCTAAATAAATCAACATCAGCAGTGACTCTTCACAAGGCAGAGTGAGCCAAGCCCAGGCTGGGAGTTTACCTCAGTACATAGCGAAGGGAGAGGAGCTGTCTGCAGCAAACTGGGGCTTTCCTGACGCAAAGCTTTAGGGCATCACCAACACGTTTTTGCTGTGTTTCCATATAGCTTCTTTCCTAATGCTGTTTGTGCTGCCTGAAGTTACAGCAACAACATGGGGTGTATCACCGGATGGAGACAAGGCATCCATAGTGTAGAACAGGTGAAGCAAAAATTACTTTCAACTATACAACAGGAAAAATATCAAGCAGAAGCTCAGAAACAGTTGGCTTGGTTAACGCAGGAGGTCTGACCACTGCTGTCACTGTCGAGAGCTGTGGAAGAAAACCTTTCCTGCCTTTGGACAGAACATGAGACATGTTTATAGGTTGCAAACAGGTTTTATTTCTGCCAGGAAAGAAAAAAAAAAAAAAAAGCAAGATCCAAGAAGCTAGGCTGTTTGGATCTGCTATTCCCACAGCAGCCAAACAGAAGTCTCCAGTTTGGCATTAGACAACATCTGAAATGACAAAAGAAACTGCAGTTCCTCTGGTATCCTCACAGAGCAATGTACTGATCATTCTTCATTTTAAAACAGCACTTGAGGTCCTTGTACCATGAGTGTCTTGTAATCAGTGCCTCAAGCCTCATATCTGATAATCTCATCTTCATTCTAGGGTGTATAATTACAGGTGCTTAGTTCTCATGATGAATATAGTTAAATTAAAGTAGGATAAAAGGAGTGTGATGGGTTTACTATGTGTTGGGTACGGTATGCTGTGCTTGGAATGACAGAGTCACTTAGATTGGAGGGGACCCGGCACATCTTCTGTTCTAGCTCCTATAGCTTAGGACAGTCATATAATGTACCAAGGAAGAATTGTGCAATGTACAAAGCAAGGATTAAACGGTGTAACACCATATTCACTAAGCTGTCTGGAGGCATCCATATGAATGGCTAGATAGGACAGCCTGGCCTTCCTAGTGCCATATGGAATGGTCACTCTTGTTTGTCTGAAGAAGAGATTGGGACACATTTTTTTGAGGAAGATATTTTCCTGTTGAAAAACTTCATTTGAAGGAAATACTCAAAATATGTCATTTCACTGTGTTTGGTTTGGGTTTTTTTTATATCTTGAAACAACTTTTTACCCCTCTCTTTCTAGGCTGATTATTAGGCATGACTGAGAGCTGGAAATAAACAAACAAAAATAACCCAAGGAAATTTTTTACTTCATGAAAGGGAACTATTTTGCATTGTCCAGAAGAAAACATTTGTGCAGAAGCTTTCAAATTTGCTTGTGTTTGCCCCCACTCAGAATGCATCTCGGTATGGTTTCACAAGGTTTCATCCTTGCTGGGAAGCTGAGCTGCAGCAGCTCAAGAGCCAAGTTTCCCTAGCTGGGTACCTCTCAGTCTTTGTATTGGGTTCAAATAGGGAAATTGCAGCTTCCAGTTAGGAAAGGGGTTTATGCTGATGCTTCTTAATCCTGCCTAAGATCTATCCCAAGCCAAGGTGGTCCATCAGGGCCACAGGGAAATGCTACAGCTGGTATCACACCTGGTTTTGGTTTCCCAGTCAGAAAGTCAGGTTCTCATAGTTGGGTGAACTTGGGGAAGATCAAAGCAAGGCTTAAGCACAGGCATTTGGCTTCAAAGGAGCAGATGCCATACAGCTCTCTGGTACCCTTTCTCTAGCAGCTGAATTTCACCCCTGCAAAACATATTCAGGATTTCAGGTACCTACAAATTTAAAATATTTCTAAGGTGGTTTTGATTTTGAAACCTCACCAAATCTCACCATCCCTGACTCCCCATAGGACAATGCAGCAAGTTAAAATATTATCCCTTTCTCATTTGTTTGGATAAAGGGGCAAAGAAGAGGCTTGTTTTTTTTCATTTAAGGGAAAACATATTTTTCCAGCCAGGCTGAAGCTGTTCTTCTGCATGAATCCCAATAAAATTCACATTCAGGCATGGACTACGTTTGGAAAACTTCAGCCAAAAATGTAAATGCTCTGAAACAGAAAAAAAAAAAATTTATGAGAATGAATAAAAGAGAGATTTAGCATGGAAACTGCTCTGCAGCCTTTACTATAAAGCACTGCCAGATGCCTCCTCTGAAAGAACTCATACAAGGTATTGCTCACATGGCAGCTCCATTGGCCCCTTTGAGTCTATGAACATAAATTAGGGTTACTCATGTGAGTAAAGTATTGTGGGATCAGACTCGTCTTTTGCCCAACTGTGAGCATCTGTAAAAAACCCTTTTGGGATAAAAGACACAGAAGAACTATAAGACCCTTATGGCTGTCAAATACAATTTCCTTTACTTGCACTTTTTTATTCCATTTGGGCTCCGACCTCCATCTGTTTATGGAAATATTTAGATCCCTCTGGTGTATTTTTAGCAGATCATTTTGCTTTTGCTGCTGCAATACCATTGCATCATCATTCTCCTGTTGCTCAGCTCCAATTCCTTTGCATTTTCTCTTTTTTTTTTTTTTAGTCTTAAGCTTCAATCATTCCAGCAGACACACACACAAAAAGTAAATGCTACACTGTGTTTACACTCTGAGTGCTCATACAAACATGCTGGCAAAGTGCACACAGGCACGCACACACACAGCATGGCTTGCCATGAGTGTTAGTGTTGGGCTTTTTTCGATGATATTTCCATTTGTGAATCATCCTGCCTGAGACATTACAGAATGGTTGCCCTGGGAGCTGAGATCTCATGCTCTTAGAGGTACCTCCCATAAACAACTAAAGACAGAAGGTGAGCAAGACTGTCACTGTCCTTTGAAATGTTTGGTGTCATGTTGTTCAGTCAGTCGTAAATACACCTGGTCTTGGTGCATTTCCTTTACCACTATTAAGACCTGCATGCACATGTGTATATGAACCACTTTATCCGGTGTCTGCATGCTTTTCCTCACATAGATATGGACCTTCCTTTGACAGTGCACAGTACTCCTTCCCCACCATCCCTGTCTATTCTGTCTGCAGGTATGTCACAACTTCAAATGTTTTCAAAATCAGGAGGCATTTGGGCCTACTTACTTACAAAGGCAGGGAGAGCACCAACCTGCTGGCAGACATTAAGTAGAACACCTGCAGTCTGGAAACTCAGCTGAGACCAAACAATTAATTAAATAATCCCCTTTGTCCCTCTCCATCAGATGACACTCACTGGGTTTTACAATGTCATTACCTGCAGTCTGAGATGACCAGGCCCAACCTAAACCCTGGAAGAAGTTTTTAGGTGGACCCTGATGAAGATCTAGGTGAGATCCATGGGGATACAATTAGAGCTGATTTCTGCATGGATGTTTGGGAGACACCAAGAATTATGTCTTCTGGGTGAAAAGCTACCCTTTTTTTTATATATATTTAACCTTAGGGAAGCAAATATATGACTTGTCCCATGGATTCAATTTATAACCCTGTATTAGGTAACAAGGTAGAAAAGAGGAATATTACATCACTGGGAGGCTATGTCATTCTTTGGCCTAGCTGTGTTAGTTTTAGGAGAGACTGTGATTTATGACTCATGCATTAATAGACCTGCACTCAGGAGAGGTCAGGCTCCTTTTGCACACCTGAAGAGTCTCTGACTAGGCACTAATGAGCAAATCCATGAAAAGCCAAGCTATGTTCAGCATCTGCTCTTCCTAAATGCCTCAAAATTGTGTAGCCATTTGCAAAATTTCAAACCACAGTAGTCTATCCCTCTTAGCCCTGATGGAGAGTGTGTGATGCTTGCTCAGGACAAATCAAACCACTGAGTGTCTCAAAATGTGTTCTTTCATCATCATACTTATTTATTATTATTAATCATCCCTGCCATGTGTTATGTTTTTTCCACACACAAAGAACAGGCAGATGTTTTCCATCTGCATGATTTCTTAATTTTAGATCTCAGGGAAAAAAAAAAAAAAGAAAGAAAAAAGAAACTGTCAAGAATGAAGACACGCACAATGTGTCTGGGAGTGGCACTGACCCTCACATACAGGTGTGTGTATGCATGAGGTCTCTGGAACCAGAGCCAATGGCTTCACCTTTCCTCAGGCTCTCAGCTGGCTTGGAGAAAAGGCTTCTGGGACTGCAATGGGCAACTTCACCAGAGCACAGGTTCTAGGGGAGCCATGCACCATGGGAGCAAAAGACCTGTTTAGGAAGTTACTGGGTCACTGTGCAGGTCTGCTTTCCTCCACGCAGACCCTTTTTCATCCCTTTGGCCTCTTACCTCCCTGCAATTTCTCCTCTGCCCATAAGCTCTATTGTGTCCCCAATTTCTTCTCAGCTCCTTTCCCTATACACAGGCTATGCTCTTTCTTATTACCTGATAGCTCAGACGAGTAAAGCTTTTGACTTTCTTCTCCCTACCACGTGAGAGACCCATGGATCAGTTCAAGTGGCCCAGGATAATCCCCTGGCAGGAGGAGTTGGTATTGCCCAGCAGTCTCAGCTTTGGCACAGCTGCAGTCAACACTGGCTTTGCTGGGAAACTGGAGTTTTGATTAAATGTACACTTTCTTGAAAAGCATCTTCTTTCCACAGGAATTTTGACTTTTTGATGATGACCAAAAAAGTTTTGGCCTAAACATTTGGGGGTTTTGAGTCTTTTTTTGGAGGGTATGGAAGGCAAGACATTAAAAAATTGCCTCAACTGAATTCCAGGGGGAATGAATTTATTTTGTTTTCCTTCAGAGTTTTCCCAGAATCTCTCTCTCTTTTCTGAGAAACTTTAGTGCTTGATGTGAACAAATAGCTATGCCATGAAATCTACCAGCAAGGGAGCCGGCAGGATACCAAACTGGGCTGATAGAAAGGTGAAAGGACTTGTATGATATATCAGTCCCCAGAACAATCTAGTTGCCCGAGAGGAAATAATGCATAAATAATAACAAAACAATGATGGGAACAGGACCTATATTAATAATAATGCACCATAAATGCACATGGCTTTTTACAACCATATTACTAACAGACCATATCAAAGACCTTGCAAGAACAGGTCAGTGCCTCTAGGGCATTTGGAACACAGACCAAGATTTTGCCCATAGAAACTGATGCGATACGTGAGGTGACAGTTTAAATTCAGACATCTGGTGGGTTGTGGGGAATGGGGCTCTGTGACTCTGGTATTAATAGCATGTTCCTTCCATTCACTAGTTCAAACAAGTTGCCGTGTTGTTGTTAACTTCAGAAAGCAACCAGGCTTGTGAAAAATTAAGCTGTTTTCTTTCTGCTTGACATATTGTCAAAGAACAGAACAGACACAGTAACAAGTTCAGGCACTCTGAAGTGTTTTGGTTAGTGATTATTGCTATAAAGTCCTCTGTTTCTTCACCCCCACCACCCTTCTTGCCAAAATGAGAATTTGATGACAAGGTAACTTGACTCTGCCTCACCCTCAAAGAGATAGAAAGATTCAAAAATAGCTGTATGCTTCAGGCTACATGGAAAGCTTGCAAAAAAAATTTACTTGAATGAGTAAAATGAAAATTTGCTGCATGGAAGCTCCCAAATACATGGCTGACCTGAAAAACATGAGAAACATTTCACTGGGTGGGGAGGGGGGGAGAAGGGAAGAGGCTGGGGAAGATTAGATGCTTCCTGCTGTTGGTTGCCTTTTTGGTGGATTAGAATTCCACCACCCTGGGGACATCTTTTTATTCATTTCTCCCCAGTGAAAATTTAGTGAGTATATTTCCAGCCTCAAGAAGTGAGGAAAGAAGAAAATCAGATTAAACAATTCTATTAAAGTGTAGAAAAAAGGGTGATAGGGGGAACATCTCAGTCCCTTTCCTGTGGCCAGCTAGTTTACCTTTGCTTTCTGTAGCCTTTCAGATTCGTAGTTTTGAGTATGGTGCACTGGGTGAGACATTAGGATTGCATTTAATGAAAGCAGTGCTGGATTTGTGCTTCTGCTATTGACCAGAAACTTCTGTCGTGTAGCAGCATGTCTTTTCCAACCCCTTTTTCCTGCTTCTTCACACACCCCATGCCACCCCCCGACATCCCACTGCCACAGTTGGAAAGTACAGCAGCCTTACTCAGCAGTTTCAGATTTGGTAGTGACCAGATCACTTAAAATACGTTTACTTAAGGCACTATTTGAAACAGATTTTTACTGTGTTTCAGAGTGATGTCTGCATGGGATCAGGATTCAAAGGTGTGGATGTTCATTTCTGATGCTTGTGAAAGCAGACCTTCCTTAAAAGCTTGTTTTCTCCTACTTAGTGTGAGCTGCCCCTTAGCGAGCTGGAGGAGTGAATGGTGGATGCCACAGAAACCTCAATTTGTTCCACGTTTGTATAGACAGTAATCAAAATGATGCCAGGGAACGTACAAGGAATGTGCTCGGTGAATGTAAGGAATAGAAATAGGTTGACAGAAAAAGACCTTTTTGTTTCAAATCAAGCTGCTGAGATATTGTAGTAGACAGTCTCATGGGGTCGTGTGGTCATTGTAGCATGGTCACAGGTATGAAGCTTTCCAGAGTAACGTATTGCTGCTTACTGGGTGAGGACTTCTTGGCTTTGTTATTCAGGTTGCTGACTATTTTACCAGAATCTCTGAAAAACCTTAATACAGTTGTCCTTGGAGCTTAGGGTGGTTTTCTTTTTATAAATACTATCAAAAAAGTATTTCATCTTCTCTTAAAAAAAAAAAGTTAACAATTTTTTTATGAGTTACAGGGTGTCCTTTTTCATTCTTAAATTTAATAATTTCCCTGCACCCTATAGTTATCATAGGTGTCACATTACAGCAGGCGAAATAAGTAAAGGTGTCTCTATACAGTAGCTACAGTAACTTGGAAAGAGTGTGGTTAGTATGTAATTATATGCATATATATATAAATAACTTGTATATGTATATGTGTATATATACACATAAATCTTAGACTTATTATCTCTGTGAGACTTGCTTTTACTCCTTCCTTTGAAAGTGAGAAACTTTTCTGCTACGATAGAATGTGTCCAAGACAACTGGACTATTGAAGGCACCTATGCTTTCTGTGGCTGTTTTAATAAAGGAACAATGTTTTCCCACATGTGGTAGGAATGCAGCTACTTAACTCTTTCTAAGGGATTATGGTTTTAGTACTGGAGCTGCATCTAGAGAGGGACCAGTCCAGCAAAGAAAGCTGTTTTGTTTTACTTTTATTTGCTCTTCCTGTAGAAGCAACAGAGATGACAGAACTGAGCCTGGGAGGCGGTTGCTTCAGCTGTAGATTCCTTGTTTGCAAGGGTCCACCTTGGGGAAGTACCCACAGAGGAAAAATGTCATGGTCTAAAATAGAAGCGCAGAGTTTTTTCTGACGATTAGTTTGTCTTAAGGTTGATACTTCACGTTTTGGAATGTGTTTTATATATTCAGATTCTGTAGTTTATTTTGGAAGATTTTTTTAGAAATAACTGAAAGTAACTGTTAAGTTAGGAAACTTGGACTTCCCCAGGTTTAAAATTAGCATCTTCCATCAGTAACAAAACTACTTTCCAGTGTTACCCAGAACACAAGTTTCCCAGAAGACAGGCCTCCTGCCAAGGAATTTTCACCTATTTACTCTTGGGCAATTCTGTGCTTAGCAAAGCCAAAACTGGGAGCTGTGCTGCTTGTCATCCAGGTGACAGCCTTTGGCATGGTACATTCATTTCTGTTTGAAGGAGAGCATTCAGGTTTAGCTGGGAATCTAAATGCTGGAGCACCTATCACTTTCCAGTCATGCCTTCTGGTTTTTGGGGGAAATAATGTGCATTATCGTATGTTTAATGTACATGTGTTGGAGCATATGAAATCGTAAGAGCTGCTCTCATCAATGATTTATTTACATGAAATGGAAGATGTTTTCAATAGCCTTAGTTTAGATAAGTATGCATAAATAAGTATTGTTGAAATACTTCACGAAGTTTTAAGCTACTGTAGTAGATATGTTTTGGAATAAAGATGTCCTCTTTGAATTACTTAGTGTCAGTGCAAAGGTGCAGCACTAAAGCAATTTTCTTTTCCTCCAAGAGAGTTCACTGGTATTTATAAAACACAGAAATAGGTGTATATTTGGATGCTCCCCCTGCCCCCAGTAAAAAAAAAAAAAGCCTGCCTGATACATTAGTCATGTCCTATTGCTGTTTTAAAAAAAAAAAAAAAAAAAAAAATCTTGGAGAAGAGCGAGAGAGTATTCAGCATAGCTGGGAGACCTGCATATAGCATACCAGGTTGAAGAGCGAATCCTCAGATGGTGATGTCTCACAGGTTGCCCTACCAGGAGCGTTCCTCTGATGACACTGAGCTCACAGTTGCCTGTCCCTGGTTTCAGCAGTGTTGTTCTGCTGGTGGGGCTGTGGGTAGGCTCCCAGGAGTCAATGATCTCTCTAGTTAAAGTAGAGATCTTAAATTCTGCCTAACAGCTCAGGGGCAGGTTGGGCCAGATGGCAGGCAGTCACGCTGCCCTCCGAAGGGTCTGCTATTTCTGTGTTGCTTCATCATCCCAGCTTTGCAGGCTGAAACTACCGTCATGTTGTGCGCTGTCCTTGTGCAGGCGTGGCTAGCAGGGATGTGGTCTGCTGTGGGGAAGGAGTGTGTCTGTCATCACGTGGATGTCTTTGCCCACGTACCCTCTGTTCAGTCTCCCAAACTTACTAATGACGTAGTTTCCTTCAGTCCTGTGAGTATCTTTACATCATGGGCAGGGTGCCCTTCCTCTGGGGTTTTGCACCATAAAATACTTGATTTTAAGATCTGTCTGTGAAGGACAGGGCAAGGGATAAGGCAGCAAGTTATATACAGCAGTAATGAAAAGAGCTATTTAAGAAGTAGGTGTAACAAACTCTTAATTAGATGTGACCTAAAATAATGCTGCTCCAAATTCAAGTCAGCTTCTTGGAATGTGGAAGGGAAGCTGAATCCCTTACAAATGCCAATTAACTTGAGTGAGCTGGTAGATGAACTCAGGTGTCTTCCTTGCTTGGATCAGCACATTGCAGTGAAATATTGAGTTCTTTTGCCAATGTCTTTTATTTTGCCATGTCAGTAGCAACCCTTAGAAATTAATAAATAGCTTGCATGACTGCCTGCATTAGTGCTGTGAGGTGGAAATCACAAAATTTGGGATTTATGGTTTTTAAGCTTACCTATAATGGCATATTGACAGTATGTGTGACTTTTGTGTAAACTAGATCTTGTTAAATGTAGTCTTTTAAGCTTGCAAGTTGAGTTGAAACAGGTAACTAAAATTAGATTCCTGTGAGAATTTTTGGCTTTAACTTCTGGTGTGTGTGGTACTCATCATGTAACTTCAGATAAATTTTAAGAGCATTGATTTCCACGTGGAGGCCATCTGCTAGAATTTGGAGTGGCATTAGGACAAGAATATATATTCCCTGAACCCTTACCCAGGTAACTGTCAGGAAGGAAGGGCAGAATTACTGCTTGCAAAGTCTGCAGATGACTTCAGGTCACTTCCGTGGAAAAGGATGCTTCCTTAGTATTTGGTTGAACCATGTAGTATTTTGAACTATGGATCATCCACCTGGGTACAGGTCAGTGGCTGTGAGGAGTGGGAGACAGTGCCTCTGAAAGGAAGGAGGGCTGTGAGCAATGGCTGATCGTGAGGGCGTGCGGCGCAGGGGCTGAGGACCACCATGAATGTGGAATGTGCTGAAGGTGAAAACTGGAGGCAGGGTTACTGCAAACACCTCCTCTCTTTTATCAAGTAACTAGTGATAGGACAAGAGGAAATGGCCTCAAGTTGCACCAGGCCATCGTGTTTTTCTTCTCAAACCAACCCTCTGAATTCACAAGCTTACATCAATATTTTCAGCTTTGTGCCTGAGGCACCGCTGTGTTGAGACACTTTATTGGAAGTGCAATCCAACCACACTATATCAATGATGTAGTACTAAAAAATTATGCTGTTCGCATATAGTAGCTTTGCATGGCACTTCAACATTTGAATATAATAATTTTGCTCCACAAACCAAAACTATGTATTCTAACAGACAACCTTAAAGAGTCTGAAGGATAGAAGAAAAAAAAATGGGAAAAATAGGCTGAGGCTGCAAACAGGGAAAAGACATAGTGATATTATTTTCAGGAAATGAGAAGACTAAAGAAAGCCAACATGGGATAAAATACCTGTCTGATGGCTGGCTGGTAGGAAAAGCATTTGTGGCTGTTCAAATGTGGGATGAAGCCATGGCTGGAACTGGCTTTGTTCTTTTTGGCTGATGAAGGCAAATAAAGGGTGTAATTTCACAGTTTCTACTCATTATCTTTGACAAAGGAAGGGTGCTTGGGATCAGGAGCCTCCTGAAATGGAAGGGCTTAACCATGACACCTGTGTACACAAAGACAGGTTGAAATCACTGGTGTTTGCTTCCTATCACCGCAGTTCTACCCCTTATTAAATTGCTTCACCTTGGTGCTCTGCTGGGTCACGTTGCAGTGAAAACAATCACGTCTGATAAATTTGTTTTAGAGACTGACATAGAAGGGCACCAAGAATTAACAGAACGTCCCGCTGTAACACTGC
>JANZLP010000001.1:40597421-40608494 GCA_026930925.1 Chelictinia riocourii | reverse complement strand
TGTCGTGTGCCTCCAGGCATTCCTTGGGCATCCATGGCCTCATTGCTCTTTGAGCTCGGGGAGCACAGCGTGCGCTTACAAATGCAGTTTTGCTATGAAATATCAGAATGTTTTAAAGCACTTGTGTGTTACAGGAAGAGGGCAAGAGAGGGAAGAGACAGCTTTATTCTAGACTCTTAGCTCTGGTACAGGACTGTTAGGTGAAAGTGTCTAAATGATTCTAGGAAACAGGCAGTGTGGTGTGCTGCAGAGGAAAGCAGCGATTCCTTGCTGGTCCTGACAAATCTGAGGTGAGGAATATCTGATGTTTGGTTAAGAGTAAAACCTGCTAGCCAGACCTTCGAGTGTTTTTTTGTTTTTTTCTGTCCTGTCAGGAGTACCACTGTACTCTATTCCAGTCTATCACTGACAGCCATGGGCTGCCCCTAAAGCTTGAGAGAGAAGTGACAGAGTAGGAGTCATGCTTTTTTTCTCAGTAAGTGACCAGCAGAAGCCCTGAATGTGACATTAACTGTCATTTTTTTCCTATGAAAAGAAACACAGCTTTTTTCATTAGGTTACTGTTGGGATATCTCTCCTTTTTTAAAACTAAATCATCACTCATCTGGTTGTTAATATTAATTGTATTGTTAATAGGTCACAGTTTTATGCCTTACCAAAAACAATGAAGAAGTTGTAATGTGTTGAGGCAATAATGTGCACACATGAATTTTACTGAATGAGGAAGAAAAATATAACAGTTAAAGTATAGGCTGGACCAAGGAGGCTCATTATTTCTGTGAGCGCTTTTGCTGTGGATATCTTTTAGCTTAGGACTCACTCTTATCAATAGCCCAGTCAGCAACAAAATCATAGGCCGTCTCAGCAGTAGCTGAACCAGACCAGCTGAAGAAACTAAATGCCACCAAATGGCCATGTTCCTTAGAGAGTTAAAAAAAAAAAAAGGAAATAAAATCCATCACAGTACCAAAAGATATGAGAAAGAGACTGTGAAGACCCTGAATGCTAGCTAACTGGTCAGTGTAGAAAGCTTATAACAAAATAGTTTAATGCAGAAAATTGTAAAATTTGGCTGTAAAGCACCCCTGGAGATTCCTTATGTACAACTGCAAGCGTCTTGCTGATTGTTCTTTTTGTACAAATGCTATTCCTTCCATGGGGCTATTTTGATGAAGAAAAGAAAAAATTAAATTACTGAACTGAAAATGTAACCCAGGAAATGTTAATGTTGAAGAATATTAATAATTAAGTAGAAGGAAGAAGTACATTTCAGTGAGATTGAGGTGTGGGTGGGTGACATCTGTGAAAAGTAACAGTTGAAAACACTTCTTGCAATTGAGCCAGTTCATATCAAATTCTTGAGTCCTAACCTCTAACTCAGCAGCTAGGAATTTACTCCTTTTCTCTTAGGAAGTCTAAGCATAGTAGTTCTGCAAGGATCCTGAATTTCTGAACATGTGATAATCTTCCAGCTTTACTCACAGTCAGGTAATTTCTTGCTTGAAAAAGCCTCCCTCAGCTTTTACAACCCATCTCCCCAAACACACTTTTATTTCCTCCCTCCTCCCATTGCAAAATATCAGCATCTATACTAGATCCGTGCCTTTCCAGCATCACATGTCTGATGGCCTTAGAGCCTTGACTCCCTCTCTGGGCAAGATTACCTAAAACTGATCTGTCCCTCAGTGCTGAGAAGCAGGGATTGCAGCTACGCAGCCTTTTTCAGAGTTATATCGCAATATTTTTCAGCCCAGAAGTATTCAGTCCTGCCTGAAGCACCAGAGAAGTCTTCCATTTTATGCACAGGATATATGCCACTGAGTTTTACCATGTCTCTGAAATTCCTTCTAAGCCCACATTCCTGCTGACAGCAAAGCAGATCCCATAGTGCAGGGAAAGGAAGAAAGAGTAACATCTTTATTCTAGGATCTCCATCCTATTACCACTGCTCCCACAGAATGCATTTGAACAGGTTAAACCGTCCTCCATTAGTGCCCTGTGCTGGGAGAATACCACAATACCATATCAATTTAGATTGTCAAACTACAGCTGCAGTGGTATGGCAGGACTGTTGTAGAACTGATTTATGTGACCAAATGGATGGGGTGTAGTTGAATCTGGCTTCAGGAATCACAGCTTTTCCACAAGACCTCCTCCTCTTCCCTCTAGGTCTGCTGTGAGATTTTAGCACAGATAGCTCCAGGACAAGAGGAAGTGGACCTCACATAATGGGATTTTTCTGCCATGCATCTGGGGAAGGCTGAACCAAGGAAAAGGAGAGTTCAGACTCCACTCACTGACTCGTGGACGGGAGCGGAAAATTGGCTGCAGAGCAAGAACGGTTGGCTAATTCTCAATGGGATCCTTTCTAAGCGGGAAGGAAGTTGCTTGTGGAATACCACAAAGATTAGCACTAGGCCTGCACAGCTTTTAATTATTTATATTGTATAAATTAGAGCTGGGGAGCACTTGGAGGGGAAAAAGAAACCACCTTACCTGGCAAGCCAACTCTTCTTCCTCCAAACCCAGCTTTCACTCTTTCATGCCTACTCTTCCCCTTTTCCCTTTCAGACCTCTGCTCTCCAACATTACCCACCTTTTTTTCTTTTTCTTTTTACCTTCCTTTGCTCTAAGACTATATGACATGATGCTGTGCTCTCCTACAGTCTATATAAATTGCACTCTACCAGCTTTTGAGCTCAGAAGTCAGGGCTGTGCTGGCATTTTTACTTTTAACCTGTTTATTTCCAGTCATTAGTAATGCATAATTCATTGAATCCCGATTGCAGTCGGGCACCGAGCCTTCCTGTAACACAAGAGGGTTTCTGCCCCAGTGAGCCACGAACCAGCTCTAGACAGGAACTGCACACTGCAGCTGATCTCTCTGTCCCAAGTACATTCCTAGTTATGTTCTCGTGGTACCTTAGCATGACACAGTCCAGACTGTATTCCTTCTAGGACATGGGTGTGGACATACAAGGAGTATAGAGGGGCTGAGACTTGGATTTAGCAACTGGGAGGCTGTCTCCTCCTGAGAGGTGGTCCAAGGCTGTGCAGAATGACACTTCCATCACTTTCAGGGGCATTTTTATTTCCAGTCCCACTGAAACAGGGGTTTGGGCCTTGTTCTTTAATTAAAAGAAGAAGTGATAGTAAACAGTGAGCCCCTTTGCTTTGTAGAGGTATGACCTGTGCTCCTCTTTAATGTCCCACTTCAATGGGCCAGCTGGCTGCAGAGATTCAGGGATGAACATGAGCCACCTGCAGAGTCTGATTTCTAGCATTTGCTCTTTTCTTTTCTAACTGAGGCAATATGACTATTCAGCAAGCAAACCAAATCATTCTGCAGCTTCACAGGGTAAATATGCAATTGGGAGGAAAAGTCAAAAGCCATGAATTTTGCAGTGAAAAGCAATCATCTGAGCACTCATCTGACTCATCTTGCATTTTCCCAGCAAAGCTTTTTTTTTTTAAAGGGCTGAACTAAGACACATGAGCAAGAGATACACAGCCTTGATTTAGGGGCACATGAACTGCTTTCTTCACATAAGACTAATGAAATAAACATTCAGCCAGGGAGTAACTCTATCAGCTCCTATGCAATCACACCAAGTCTGAATTTGATTCACGGAACAGTCGAAAACAAACAAACAAACTCCAAGAAAGTCAAACAGCCAAAGAAAGTGAGAAGAGTGGAATTGGAAACCCAGTCAGTGGTTTCCCTTATGTCCTGAGCTTCTCATAGGCCTGAGCCCTGAGCCTACAACATAAGCACAGACATGTCTCATTACAATAGAGCATTGGGATCTTTGGCAATTGGGCTTAAAGCTGTCTATACAGCCCCCACCAGGAGCCAAAGGGGATCAGTTTCATAGCTAAGGTGGCTAACTAGGATCAGACGAGGACTGAGGTTTGGGATTGTTTGTCCCTGTGGTCTACAGCTACTCATCCAGCAGCAAGGCAGGTAAAAAGGGATGGGGTGGAAATGGGTGCTCCCCTCAGACTGACCTTTCCTGGGAAAAGCAAATTCATTGAGGCAAAAGAATGTACTGGCCCCAGTACATTCTTACTCAATGAAATATTGGTGCTTCCACTCACAGGAATGGAGATTTCCATCCCAAACCAGTGTGCTGATATCCTTTCTCTAATGGCAGACAAAACTTAGTGCCTCAGAGGAAAGCAATAAACTGCCACAATGCACTTGGCCAATTTTGTGTGGCTGAAGGGAACGGAGAAGGGGCTAATTCCTTTCTGGCTCCCAGGATGATCCCTCTGCTAATGCCTGAGATCTCATTACTTTCCTCTTTCCTTGTATGGCTCCAAATGTTTCTGACCCCATGTTTATCCTGCCACACTGCTGAACTTGAGCAGGAGTGCTGGGTTGAATGAAATGAATGATCTCTTGTTCACCTTTGCTCCAAGCATAGGAACCTCTCAGAGGGGACAGATTCTGTCCCAGCTGTGCCTTCCTCCATCTAGAGACTTAAGTCCTGTTCAAAACTAAGGCTGGCACCCTCCGGACCCATGACAAGGTTTCCCATCAGCCTCTTTGTGATCTTGCCATCATCTAGTCCTGGATAGGATTCCAGCAAAGGCAGAGGAAGCACATGTGATCAGATGAGGCCCAAGAACAGAGTGAGAGCATCTGAGGAGCAATGAGAGCCAGCCAGCTAGCCCTTGGCATGTGCAGTGTTCTGCAAGGGCTCAGGGAATGGCTTTCAGCTATGCTTGGAAGAGGTCCAGAAGTCCCTCTGAGAATAACGTGTTGCCCATTTCCATCAAAAATATATGCTGAGCTAAGGACACAGATAGAGGCCATATGGTTTGAATGCCACAGAGATGCTTTCCAGGACACCACCAGTGTGCTGATCTTGATCACCACCACCAGTGAGGGAGGCTGTCAATATGGTTGTGATTTGACTGTGAGAGTAGGCCAGGGGAAACTGAGGCAAGGCATGTTTTAAAAATAAGTGTCTCTGACAAGACAGGAGAAACAGCCAGACCAAGAACACAACCCAGCTCCCCAGAGCCTCCCCAGTCCAGTTCTGGAGCCAAAAGATTTTCTGTCTTCCTGTTTATATATGTATAGTCAAAACCTGTCTCAAGAACCTGCCAAGCTTGTCAGTGCAAACTCCAGTCCTCCTTAGTACTGAATATTTGTTAGCTGCATCTCCCAAGCACACTCAATCCCAGTGGTCTCATAACACAGGCATCAGCTGATCCACAATCACAGATAGACTCAAAATTATGAATACAGACATGCTGTGGTATATTTGCAAGCCCTCTCAGGTGACAGGATAAACACACACATCTGCATTTCACCATGTTGCAAACCACCACATTCATGAAAGTTTCTGGTGTCTGCTCTCTGTCCTGCATGCAATGCAATCACAGCCCCAACTGTCATACCTAGCTGCACCAGCCAAACCACTTGTGTAATCACTGAGGTGGGAACAAGAGCATCCTATGTGTCCCTGTGGACATGGAGTAAACAAAAATCTCCATGGCTTTGCTCTGCTTGGACACAGAGTACATCAGCTCCACACCCACAGGAGGGTTGTACAGGCATCTCATCAGAGAATGACACTCACCTTGTGCCATGCAGCCACAGACCGTAACCAGGACTTATCTGTTTCCTTTGTCTGCCACCTCTTGTTACCTTGATTTCCTAAGAAACGTGACTGGTGTCATGCATGTTTGCTCTGCCACAGGTAATTTTTAACCCAGCTGTTTACTTTCATCCAGCTTCCATAATGGGACCTCAGAGTCTTATCTAGATACAGACATTTAGGAGTGTTTGTCTTGAACTGAATCCTACTCTTATAAGGGAAACCTGTTCAACCCTAATTAGCCATCAGAGCATCTACATGAGACACCACATGTCCTTTGAAGAACCTCAGCCATGGGACAAGTTTCAGCAGGAACGTACACCTGAGAAACCAAAGTAAGCCAGCTGTAAGACTGCAGGGACTCAGGCACCCATCTTCCTGCCCTGTCCTGTCCTCTTCTGACACAGAGCAAAGTGACCTCTTAGAAGGAAGCAGGACGAGACAGAGCAGCAGTAGCACCAGAGCATACCCAAACAGCAAAAAGAGCGCTGCATGGGAAGATAATCAACCTGCCTTCAAGTGGCTCAGCCCAAGGACTATGTAGAGGCAGGGCAGAAAGGCTCCTTCCAGTCAAGTCAAGCTGCGGTGGAAAAGTTTTGGGTAGGAAGGGAAAAAGCTTTTGTGTGGAGGTTTAATTACATGCACAATGCATCCTTTCTGATGATGGTTGAGGGGGCAAAGTGTTTCCACTGAAACAATAACAGAAGGGGAAAGTTTCCACAACCCTGTTCTCAGGATAAACAGAGGAGTGGGTGACAAGGGCTTGTAGTCTATTGTTTGCTGACAACTTTGCTTTGTATTTCTGAAACCAAGCAATCAAGGACCCAGATGGCTGCCAGGCTGCCTACGAACCCCACTTTCCAGTTCCTCCTATTTTACAAAGCACCTTTTATTTTTAACATGGTTCCCTAAGTTAACACAATTATGCAATCTCACTGTCTGCATGTCGCACTCTCTCCATCTGTCTCTCCACCCTTAGCAGTTCTGGAAACAGTAGGCCCTTTCCATTGAGTTTGCTCAAAGGGAAGAGATCTCAAAGATAGGAAACTACTGCCAGATTTGTGAAAAGAATCATCCAGAGAGAGGATACAGCCTGTATTAGGGATCCCGCTGCATGGTAGGATGAGAGCTGAACTCAGCCATACCAATCCACATACAGATGCACCATCACTTACTATGTTTAGGCTCTAAGACCAGGCTGCCCAAGGGTCACAGCCTTGAACAAAGAGTAGCGAGAGCTATTATGCAAAGCGCCCAAACCAAACCATGCTCCCCACAGCATCTGAGGTACTGCACTCCTCTGAGCCCAGACAGTGTCAGGTTTGGAGATGCCTCTGGGCCACCCATGAGCCATTTGCTGGAGGAAAACAGCCAGTAGAACTTTGCCAGCAGCCACAGGCAGGACTTTAACTCAGTCCCAAAGCAGTCACAGCCTGCAAAACTTCATCTTGAACAACCCAACTACCCTGCTAGGTTTGTCCCTTCCCACAGAGGACAGGAAGAGCGAGCTAGGCCTCCTTACAGAGACCTTGGCAGAAGCTGGTGGCTGTGTTTGGGTGGCCTCACTCTGAGGGGAGGTCATCTCCAGCAGAGCAGAATCAAAGGCATCACAAAGCTTAGGCTGAAAACGGGTGCTGGGCTCTGAGGTTTGTTTCTAGTGTGAGTCCCTGGGCAAGGGGATTAAAGACTATCCACTGAGATTTCTGACCTGGCCTCTAGGAAACAATTCATAGTAATGTCCCTCACAGGCTGGTTTAATGTGCTTGTACCTCAGGGCTGTGTCTGGTGGTCTCAGTCTCTGATGGATAGCTGGTTCCCCTCTCTTCCCACAAGGAAGATAGGATGGTGCAATGTTTCCATCATCACAGAAGGGGAAAACCACAAGCTGCTGCATGGATCTATGGCATGGCTGGACTTGGAGCCACTCGGCCAGAGGTCCTGTACTGCTAGCAAGGATTCCTTGCCAGCCACTCTGGCTCATTTTTCCAGCAGAGCCCTCTGAATCCTATTGCTCCTGCAGCTGCAACCCTCAGGTCCCAGCAACAGCACTGGATTTGTTACAGCCTACTTCATTTTTGCAAGACTGTTTCAGGCGCTCTTGTTTGCCTTGGGAATATTACTGATGCGTCCAAACAGAATCACCAGCCGAGGCCAAGTTTCTCAAGCTGCCATCCTGTCTCGCAGCACCAATAAGCTAGATGAACAAGCCTTTGCTTCAGGGAAGGGGCTGAGCCGATCAGCTCTGTCTCACACCACCACAGGAGTGCAAAGCTGAGCAACCCAGCCCTTTTTTTGGCATCACCCCATGACTGGGTGCTGTGGGCATGAAGCGGCTTTCCATAGTTCAGAGAAGCCAACTTCCTGACAAGGGGTACCCACAGTGGGATGGCATCCCAAAGTCTTGCCATTTCTGCCTCTTTGCCAGCCAAACTCCATCACCCTAGTTGCTGCTTTCTCATGTGTCTGTCTCGTTCCCAGCTGTGCTGAGGCTCCTCCATCTGCTGTGAGGCAGTGGAGCTCACCACAAATTACTGACTCCATGTGTCTGCAGGAAACATGCCCCATCATTGGGGGGTGGGCGAGAAGAGGACAAGGGGTTGTTAGCTCTGTGCCAAACACACACACACACGGTCCTCCCTCAAACTGCCATTGTTTCCCCTGCTAGGCTGCCATGGCTCCAAGGAAAGCTCCCCGAGCCCACAGAGCAACTACAGGCTCAGACAACACAGCTTCAGGGCCCTAAGCCCAGCTGTGGGCTGTGGGGCTGTGCCCCAGCCCTTGTTCTCACACACATTTTCCACTTCACACAGACACTGCTCAGCTAACCAAAAGACCAGGCTGCAGGAGTCAGCAAACTTCCAAACGGGAGGCCACGAAGGAAGAGGGAGGCACTGCTATTTGGTCTGGGGCAAGCAGCCCCTCTGGGCTGAGCACACCTCCCAGCAAGGAGCAGCACTGCACACCAAGGTGCCTCCACAGGGAGCATCTCACCATCTTGCTGATGATGTGATTCGAGAATAAACCTCTGTCTGCAGCTACTTTACCCCCCCCACACTAGCTGCAGAGCAATTTTCAATCACTGCCAGTATTTCCTTTTTCTTCTCTTTCCCCAGGACAACTCTGCAACCTGGCTGAATACCATCAGCCCTTTCCTGGGACTGCAGGCATCTGTTGGCCTCTCTAGGATGGAGAAGAGCATTTCTTGCTCCTGCTTCACCAAAAACCTGTGGGAAGGTTCAGAGCTTGGAGCTTTGTTTCTCTCCTGTTTCCTCAAACAAATGTCACTGGAATTGAGGCTGAGGGCAGAGGCTTCAGCTGGGAGCCTTGAAAAGATGAAAATCATTAGCCATCAAGGACTGATCTGCCTAAAATGCTGTTTAGTCTATTCTTCCAGAGGTTATCCGAGAAGATCTGGGGTGCTTATCCTACTTGCCAGACTGTTGTAGTTTAACCCAGCAGGCAACTAAACACCATACAGCCACAGCATCCTATCTCTGACCGTGTTCCCCCACAGTCACTTGTCCTCCAAATCATTCTGCTTCATACTGGTTCACCCTCCTCTTGCTTGTGAGTGACAGGCAGGTATTTACTTTACTCAGCTAGAACACTGAAGGCAGTTATCCAGACATGGGACATCACCGTACACTGGCCTTGTTACTTCTCAGGTAGAGGGGTTTTAACAGGCCTGGACTAACTTCTCACTGTGTGCATTGGGAGGAATTACTCCAACATTAAATATCCCAGTTGTCCCCTTTTTATCTGCATGTGACTCCTACTGATAAGTGTGTGAATGACATGAACTTTCCTAAATGCAGCTCTAGAAATGCATTGTGCATCCTGCTAAATGGTGTCTCTCAGGAAACACGATCTACTTTTGTGAATGGGAGGAGCTCGGTTGTATTAGATAGCTTCCCGAAAAAAAGACACAAAGAAAAACCCTAGAAGTCCAGAAAAAATCCCAGAAAATCCCCAGGAAAAAAGCCCAACCAGTCTCAGAAATCATATTTGGTTCTGTTGCATCACCAGCGTCTATAGAGTACCTCTGGTTTCTACCCGTAGAGCTTGGAGGAAAGCTCACTTCTGTCTTTAAAGATGATAGTCTGTACCCCAAAATGAGGAGACCGACTACTTCAAGCTCAGGAAGCCCAAACCAGCCAAGTTTCTGCATGCCTTGTTTATAGCATTTAGAGTATTTGAAAAACCCAGAGGTAACCTGCTTTTGGAAGTGGAGCAAGGGCTGAGCCAATTGCTCAGACTCTCATTCCAGCAAAACAGTTCCATGCTTTTTTGTCTTTGGGCAACGTACTTGCCTAGTGGATATTATTGTGGAAGCATTAAAGCAAAGGGAGTTATTAAAACTTAAGTCAGCAGCTCTAATTGTCTCTTCCATTGAAGGAAAGCTAAAAATGCAAATCCAGCAGTGGCTGAGGATTGTAAAAGGATGAGCAAGCAGGCAGGTGGGATTTACGCCGGCAGGAAAACAAAGGAAGAAGAGTTGTCACAGCAGAGAAATTATATCTGGGTTTATTTGATGGCACAGCCCTGGCCCTGGCTGTCCCAAGATTGCTGCACATTGCCAGCCAAGCTGTTCTCATGCTTAATTTACAGCTCACAGTGTTCATGTACCATCTAGTAAAAAATCTCAATGGGAACTTGCAGGAGAAAGTAGAAGAGTTATCAAATTATTCACATTTCTGCAGAGGAAGGGAGAGATGCTTTGCCCCAGAGAACTAGCTTCATGGTGACCGGCCCCAAGGGTTGTCATCAGGGGGTTTAGGATCACCTGGCTTCATTTGGATTGTAACGTTATGCTTAATGTAACACCAGTCTTCATCTTTTAAATAATTCATTGTCACGTTTGCAGTACAGCAGCAGTCACAGTGCCTTGAGAAGCTCCTGTGGAAGGGGCCCAACCTTGATATTGAGCGGTGCTCGGCATGGGCAATCACTTTGGTTACACCTCATGTGTGGGAAAAGCAATAGGATTGCCTCAGGATTGCTCCTACCTGTAGCCAGAAACTGATTTTGCCTCATAACTTGGGGTTTTGGTAGTTGAAATGACCATTTTTGATGCAAGGTATCCCTTTATTCACGTCTGTCTTCAAGCGCTTAGGGGCACCGGTTAGCCCTCTCCTCCCCAGCTGGGCTCCTCATCCCATCTGCTGGCATTCCCTCCTTTCCTGAGGTCCTTTTTCTCTCTGTGACCAGCATGAGCAAATCAATATATTTGTTTTCACCGCTTTCAGCTAGAGCTGCTTTCTCTCGATGAGTTACCACCTGTCTCATCCCCATTCAAGAGGTAGAGTAGCTTTGCCCAGCACCTAAAAGGCTGAGTTTTCCTTGACAACACCAGCAGTCTCCTGCAATCCATGTTCACAAGTTTCCATAGCAAGTCCAAATACACTCACATCCTGTCCTAAAAGAGGAAAAAGGATCAGAGGAGGATCCAACAGAGGCTACTTGC
>JANZLP010000001.1:40370598-40380702 GCA_026930925.1 Chelictinia riocourii | reverse complement strand
TGCTTTAAATAAGTATTTTTTTAAAAAGTACTTCAAATACTACTTCATCTGCAGAGGCAGAAATCACAGAAATTGCAGTTCTGCCCACTTTAGCTGGATAACTGCTATTTGCCCTGACAACCCAATGTCATATACACCTGCTGTTCCAGCTGTTGTCCCACATGGCAGGACTCTTTTGCAAGCAGTGCCTCACAGGGGATATTCAGGCCATACAAAGTGACTACCAAGCCCCTAATACAATCACATCCACAGCTGCTATGAGAAGCATACCAAGGGAAATGCTTCTGCTACTGCGCAGCAGCAGTAATGCCACTTCCAAGGACCAGGACCAGGTCCTCCCAGGACAACAATGAGAAGGGCAGAGGATCTGGTTAATGATCACAGATGGCTGGTCAGATGGGTGGTTGAGGAGTGGCCAATGTGCACAGCCACAAGGAATAAAGTCACTTACGTGGAATCATCACCACCACTGTTTCTTTCCCACAATAGGCTGGAAAGCCTACAATTAATTTGCTATTCAAATTAATAGGCTTTATTCCCACAATTTCTGCACTCACAGGGCTTGTGTGATAGAGACTACCTACACTTCCTCACGAACAAAACTCAAGGAAGAATAATTTAGGACAGTCTGGAATACTTTTTCTATACATAAGAGGGACTTCAAAGACAAGCTAGTTTCCTTCCCCCACCCACAGCCAGCTATAGAGGCGCCACGAAGGACAGTAGCTGCCTACCCTGTTCCTGAGACCTTCAGCAAAGGATTTTCTGCTTTCCCCCAAAGCAATCCACTCCATCCCTACACATCCTGAGCATCAGGAAGTTTTCCCTAACATTTCACCTGAAAAATCACTGTCTGCAATTTGGTCTATCACTTCTTGTTCTATCCACCACAGGCATGGAAAATAATGAGTGTTTCTATTCACTTCTTCCCCTTCCTTGAAGACACAAGCTCTGCTTATGTTTATCCTTAAACTAAAACCCCCAAGTTCACTCGCCTGCTCTTTCCCCCAAAATCTTCCTTTCTAAACCTCCAACCATTCATGTTCCTCTCCTCTGGGCCCTCTCCAATTAATGTGTAACTCTTTTCAGTCCGGAGCCCAAAGCTGGATACAGAACTCCAGCTAAAGCTCAATGTTGAGGGAAAAAGGAGGGTTACTTCACACAACCTGCAGGCTATGCCTCTGTCTATACACTTCCATTTTCAACCAGCCTGACCTTGTGACCAGCTGTCACCTTCCACACCCTTTCTGAAGGCCCACTGCTTTACCAGCTGTTCCCATCCTGCATTTACAGGCTATTAGTCCTGCTAAGATTAGCACCTGTGGCCTGTTCCTAATGAACAATCCCTCCTATGTTTATGCAATTTCTCAGATTTGTCAAGATCACTCTTAACTGCAGTTCTGATCTTCATCATACTGGCAGGCCTTTCCAGCTCTGGGTCTTCTCAGAGTTTAATACTCATTATCTATTTTATCATTTATTAAATACTGAGTGGGTCAGGTTCCTCCCTTGGTTTGATCTTCCCATCAGATCAGAAACTGTAGGTATCCTCCTCGTGTTACCTACTGCTGTTCAGCCAGCTTTACTCCTGTCCTTTAATGCCATAATCAGGATCACAAGTCCCTGCTTGATTAAAGTAACCCCATGAACATTGTCAAAAACTTTAGAGAAGCAGAGATGCGGGACACTTGTCCTAAGCACTAGGCCTGCAACACTTAATAGAAGAAAGTGGAACTGCAATATAATCCTCTAAGCTTCCCGTTTTCCCTTCTGGGTCATCATTCCTTTCCACACAACTCATCTACTTGCCAATACGCTGCCCTGATAGAGGCAAAAAATATCTTGGCAACATTAGTACTAGTCACAACGAAGAGCTCGAAGGTAATTTGAAGTTAACTGTGCCTTTACACCAATGAACTTGATCTCTACACAATTCTATGTGTCCACCTCCAAAGACTGATAGCTTCAGTTTCTAAAAGCATTTAAAAAGCCACACTTGAAAGGGGACACAGATTGGATGTGCAAGAAGTTCTCTCAATTGAATTATTTTGCCTAGTCCAACTTGTACTGGATCTAATTTAATCAAGGTCTTTACTGCATAATTTTATTATTGACAGCCCGTTATATTTCAGCCTGGGAACATTATTAGTGAAAGTCACCCAAAGGACTGACAAACTGCTAAGCAGCTGGTATACATAACCTGAAAATTCAAGTGGAGTTGCAACGCAATTACCTCTGTTCCCAGTGGGAACCCAAGACAACTATACAGAGAGGTCAATTAGCAAATACTGCTGTGCTAAATAGGAGAAAAAACTTATCTTACATCAGTTTTACCCACAGTCTATGCTAAGAAAAGCACAGGCCAGACATAAGCACATACAGGATCTCTGTATATGAAAGTTTGTAGTTTTTTTCCTCACCTTTTCCGGCTCTTCTTGCAGTTGTTGCTGATCTCTAGTCTGCACATTACACAACCTTTGGCTATGGGCAACAGAGCGTTTCAATGGCTCATCATCACTGTCAGAATCTACATAGAGTGCTGCAGAGCTCTTTGACTTGAAAGTGTATTTTCTGTAAATTAAAAACATGGCTATAAAACTTCATAGTATTGTAGCATTGTACAAATCTGTTTCAAAGTAACTGTTAAAGAAACGTCACACCCAACTTTCATATTGCGGGGCAGTAAAATCTGGGGAACAAACTGCAACAATTGACAATGACAATTTATTAACACAGAAGGCAGGGTTTTCATAAAAGGTAAATTTTACTAAGTTAACTAACATACCTACTTCAAGCCTGCAATAGCAGCTTACAACATTAAAAGTTACTAAGCATCTGGCTCTTGCTTCTAAGGCCAAGGATTCTGCACTTTATTACCTAGCAATCTCAGACAGTACTTATTTGAGTCGAGACCACAGTAACATGTAGAATTCGGCACAAACCATTTGACTTCTGAAGTTAACTAATCTGGACACAAGACTTCAACATCATTACTAGGATATAAAAAGCACAAATCTGCACAAGTTTTCCAGTCTTCCTGTTTGCTCTTTCATCAAGATAAACTCTTGCTTCTTTAGAACAGAAGACAAGGGAGTCTGGGGAAGTAATGATTTCTGCTCAATTAGGAAATCTGGTCTTTAAGTATTCCACAGTGCAAAACTATCCAGTGTGATATCACATTTTTCATTGTATCAAAAACTGGCCTTTCGAAAGAGCCCATAAAAACAATGCCCTCTCATCTTTGCAAATAAACCTAAGGAACTAACCACCTGTTCCCAGAACACACATTGGGGCTCCATAGAACCAGAACAGAGAAAAGAGCTAGACTGCAGAATTAGAAACCATTTTGCTTCTTATATATGTGGCTTGCAACTACAAATGTAAGCTCATTTAAGATATCTGGCATGACAAATCATCTGTACAAACTAAATGCAGTTCTCATTCTGATGCTCTGCCTTCTATCTGAAAAAAAGTATCTTTGCTTACTTACAAGTCCCCAAAGGTTCTCAAAAGAAATGCTGAGGTGATCATGTCAACTAGGCAAATTGTACCATTGATATTAATTTCAGCTAGCATGTAAAACCAATAAAACTCAGATATGAAAAAAAGACAGTAGCTGAAATAATTTACTACAATAGAAAAAATAGAAAGAAAAGAAAACAAATAGAAAAAGTGGAAAGGTTAAAGAGGAAGAATTAGAAAGTTTTAAAATGCCTCAAAAATTATCCCACGAAACCCCAGGCCATGGGCATTTCAGAGGTGTATCTCACCTACAAGGTGTGGAAGTGCTTGTAGTACAGGAATTCACCATTTGGGAGGCCTTCAATGGACGGGAACTATTAAAAAAGCAAAGTATTTATTGCAGCAGTTACAGTCTTTAAAAAATAAGTGTTTACTTGTCTGCTATGCATGCAAATCCGTGACCAAAGAAACAAGCAGAATACCATTATGTACTTGCTAATTGCTTAAATTTAGAGTAGTAACTCCATCATGCTATAAATATACAACAGTTGTTCGAAACCATATATAATCCTTTAAACTTGATTCACTTCTTAGTGATGCACCCTTAAGGGCAAGCTCACAAATTAAAGGCTTTAGGCTCCCGTGTCAAGACAACTCATTCTTTTATTTTTTATTCCCACCAACACTTGAGTTCCTGCTCCCAAACCACAGTCTCCTACTGCTGTCTGGATCAGCCAGTTTTCTGGCATGTCCCATGTCTCCATTTCTCCTCCCTTACCTAGATTCTTCTAAACAAACTTTCTGCTCCACTTAATCCTTTCATGGGCTCCTCAAAGTCCATCACTATCACTACACATCTATCCACCAGATGGCTGCCAATGCAGAAATCTTTTCTAACCTTCCCCCTCAAACCAGGGCTGCTTCTCTCCAGCTTAAGTTACCTTTCCACTCTCTGGTCAATCAGAATGGTTTCAATGACTAAAAAAAGCCATTTGAAAGCTATTTCAAATATAAAAAGCCATTGGAAAGTTACTTCAAACGTATTTTTAAGTGTTTCTGCTCTGGTTAGCTGAAGATGTTTATTGTGTTTAAGATTTCTGTTGTTAAAGCAAACTCTTGGGAAATATCCACATAAATCTCAAACGCCACTAAACATTCAGCACAAGAACACATGCCACACTGATGGACATATACACCAGATATGTCCTAACTCACTAAGGCTACGATCGTTATGTCACTAGGCAGGGACCACAAGAGACCTGAGAGTTTCTTGTTCCTTATTCTGCCACAAACTTCCTATGTGACAAATGGCATGTTTAATCTCTGTGCCTCAGGACAAGCAGCTGTACAGAAATAATTGTCACAGGGAAAAGGAGAGAGTATTTTCAGCATGTGAAGTGCTCAGATACTACAGTGGCACATGAAAGACAATGAAACATGAATGATAGCACAGGAGGTGCAAACGGAAATTAGCAGGAAAAGGTAGGATGTTACGTCTCCTAAGCAGAGTTAAGTGTGCTGTGAAGGGAAAGGTAATCTAGATTATTTTGGACTGAGAAGCATTAATTTCAAAAAATCCTAACAGAAGCTCTCTTAAGAAGGATAGAAAGTTATTTACAAGGACAGTGAATAATATTATCTTACCAAATATTCCCTAGATAATGCCTCACAACTCTTCCTACTGCTTCTGTTATGCTTCCTTTCCATACATGTTCTCATGATGGCATCATTACAAAGCAGCAGTGCACATGTGAAGCTGCGTAATTTTAATGTTTTCTTGCCCAGACATCTTCTGGAGGAGATCTGACAACTGCCTACCTTGTGGCATATGTGCTTAACATGGCATGGATCAATCACAAGTTGTACACTTACACTGCAGAATGGACACTCCATCCCAGCGTTAGCGGCAGCCTAGTGCTTTCTGTACAGTGCGAAAGCAGGGTTAAGTATCTTGGAATAACCACCTGCTGCCCAACTTTATGATTGAGAGACAATGCTACATTGAAGCTGTATCGTTTCAGATGAAGAATCAGGACCCTGAGAGATATGAGAGAAGGACAAATATTAATCTCAAGACAGAAGTCAGAAAACCTATTCAAAATCCAAGTAGCCCTGTTTACAAAATGCATTCACCTGACTCAAAAACAGATTATTACTTGGGGTGGTAGGGAAACACTATCCACCTTTTACATGGCAAAAGACAGGTAATTACTCTCCTGTCCATTACTCAGCTTTGTGCAAGGTGCAGAGTGCAGACTCTGCTGGCTTGCTACTTTGATCTGCATCACCTTGCTCTTCAGTCCAGAAGCAAGCAGCTCTTACCAAACTCATCATTTCTGCTACACAGTGAGAGGTAGGAAACAAACAAAATATTAATCATTATAGGCCAGAATGCTAGTATATTACTCCCAGATGTTCATTCAAGACTGTGATGGAGGGATCACACAGCTGCCCAAAACTGAGAAAAAACTGCGCCCAGTGCAAGATGTGTACTTGGTTTATCTGTCACGACACTTTGTGAGAGCTTTTGATCACAACAGTATAAAGAGCCTGAAAAGGCCTCCTTACACTGAACCTTCTCCCTTATGCTGCACTTTGTACTGCCTATTTAGATCATGCAGCTGTATCATCACTCATGTTGTGCTAATATTCAAAAAACTTTGACAAGGGTTTTGCAGTGCTAGCGTAAATAGACTAATTAAGCAAAATGCAAGCTAACTACCAAGTTACTGGGTTCAGTATGAGTATACGTGGGACAAGGACATAGGCCAGATAAAGTCCATTCAACAGACTCTTTTAGCTTTACATCCCATGAGAAAAAGATCCCTACCTCCAAGCACTTCCACTCTAAATAATGAACTAAACCCAACCATGAGGTCAGAAACTACTGAGCATGCCATTAACCCTCAAAGTGTCTGCCTTCTTCTTCAAAGTGCCATGCTTACCAAGACAGAAAACAGGTATCAACATGGGAAGAATTAACTGATCAAAGCAAAATCCTCTATATACCTTCTGGCACTAATGCTTCCAACTCAGTCCTGCCCATCAGGGCAGTTGAGCACAAAATATTAAACTTCCAGAATATATTTACTGCTTCCGCTTCCCTCACATGCCAGAAACCCCAAGAAAAGGGGAAGGGGAAAACTCAGCTCTCCTTGTGTAGCGACAGGGAGGAAGAAAGAAGTTCTGCAGTGTGCCCAAGAGAGCTTCTTTAGAGGCAAACTGAAGAACATCATGAAGAGTACTGTCTGCATGTGCAGCTTTCTCACAGGCTAACCACTGCATATGCTGTCCCACCCATTTTCCAGCTTTACTCTTCAAGGGACTTTTGCTTGCACTTTTGTGACATGTGTTTCCATGAAAAAGAGGAACAGATGTCAACATTTACCTGGGAAGCCTGTTGAACTTGTGGGTGACAACAGCAGACTTTCCATTGCACTTCTCACAGGAATACTCGATCTCCTCTGCCTGTTTAAGAGAACAGAAACATGACTAATGCAATAAAAGACCCATCAAACAGATCTGAACAGAAGATTGCTTTTGGCTGTCACAGAAGCTCTTTGAAACAGCAGTTACACTTAAAATTATAATCACCTTCGACATGACCTAAACTTACAATTTGGCAACATATCCACTAATACAAGCGGAATTTTTCCTGCAAGTCTATTGCAGACCAGTGAATTAGCCACAGTTGAGACAAAGTAGCTTCCAAAGATGGGGAACAATCTTTCAAGGTTTACAGTTTTCTCTCCCATACACCGGGGTTTTTTTTCTAATAACCTTTGGTGGAGGATAATTTGCCATGAAGTTTTCTCTGTAGTTCAAAACCACAGCTTTGCTCCCAAAAAGCTATCCTCATCTAAACTTGTCAAGGATGTGCTGCACCAAAGTAGAATTTTGAACAGACAGCAAAAAGAGAAGCATCACTACGCTGAAATTACATGACTTAGCCATCAAACATTTCTACAGCCCTCTTCTTTAAGTGAGGCCAAATGACACGACTACAATTTTCAGAATTTTTTAAAATCCAAAGTATAAGACTTCCACCAGCTTTTAGAGGAATAAGCATGTCAACTATTCTATCTGTTGAAACCGCTATCTGTAAAGGGAGAAAAAACACAGGTCTGTCTCAAGATATGACAAAATACAATATGAGTTCACAGACCTAAGGCTATTTTTAGCTTTCAGAAACCTCACCTTGAAGCTCTACTTACAAGATGAGCATCCATGTATTACAATCATTTTTTTCATTACTATATCTGCATGGCCTTTTTCCTCCATGCTAATTTAGGCCAGTACATAAGCTGTTAAAGCATCCTAGCCCAGGAGAGGAAGCAGCAATTCTTGAGTGATTTATCTCAGTCTGACATCCTCCCTTCTCTCCTTTGTATTTGTTTATGCCTCAACCTTTCCACCACAAAATGGGGAAGTTTACCTATTTCACAGCAGTATTGAAAGGATCAGTTAACTTCTGCACAGCATTTTAGAATAAACACTCCTATATGCTGTTAATGTACAAACCTCAAAAAAGTGCAAAGTTAATTATTTTACATGCCTGCAATCATGGTCATAGAAACTAATAATTGGCTATATGACGAAAATTTCCATACGGTACATAACCTACATATACTCTGCGGTGAATACCCCCCTCAAACTATGTACCCGAAAAAAGAGGTCAAGGGAATCCTGGATCGATCGGGAAGGAAGCAATTTCTTTCTTCGTGGAAGGTCAATGGAGAGGTCATTAAACTGTTCTCGTTTAGTGACTGTTTCACCACACCTAAAAAAGAAACATGCTTATGTACATCTGATGAAAACTATACTTGAAATTAATGACAACTTACACTTCTTAGGCTAAAGTAACTTCCCAGTAAATATATGCCTCGTGATTGATCTATTTTTACTGATCAAAATGAAACTGATGCTTATGACAAAACTGAATTTTGGGATCTCACTTTGATGCTTTAGAAGTTGAAAGAAACACTTGTGTAAATGTCAGAGCAAAAAACCACAGACTGCTTTGGAGAGGCAAGTGATCATGTATACAGGAAATCAAAGTGACTGCCATGTAGCTGAACACGTTGTCTTCTTCAGCATTCTTAGGAGAAAAGAAGTGAGCCCAGTCCAGAAGAAGGGAAAGCCTAGAAGTACTTTCAAACTGGTTTTAGAAACAAAATAGTACATTCCATCTAAAAAAAAATATAATCTCAATTTCCTTATGCTTTTTTTTTGCGGGGGGAAAGACCCTACAGTCATTTGTCTTCAATAGTTATTACTTGCACACAATTTACTTTTAATTATTTTAGAAAACTGATTCAGTGCACACAGAGTAATATTCCCAAATATCTGTGTTCAAAACACTGTGGAATGCAAGCATCCTGTATGAGAATCTGCTGCATGGTTCATAGGCAACAAATGCCCGGTCATACTGGTTTACATCATCTTCCACAATAACCTAGAAAGAGAGAAAATGCCATTCCCTGGAAGCCCTTAGAAAGAACAAATTATAAACATGGCTCACATTTTTTATTTATTTTTTTTTTTAAGAGGAACCATTACTTGGCTGAAACCCCCTTTTCTCTCTATTTTCATACAACCAGTACACAAAAAGCAAAGCACAGAGGCTTTCTACTAGATATGTAATGACAAACTAGATGGTATGAAACTGCTTAAAGAAGGCCTGTAGCAGCAGAGTGGTGTGAGGTTTACAGCATTTCTAGACCACAGAATATTTTCTAAATATGTAGCTTTGAAAAAAACACATAGTTCTAATTATAGCCTGCAGATGAAGTCATGTAAGACAGAACGCTTCCCAGTCTTTTAAGGTAAGTATGAGAAAAGCTCTCAAGCATACTTACATTTTGCAAATGATAGAATGCTGAACCTCAAACTCTAAGTTACTGATAACCGGACACGTATAAACTTTGGTGGCTGAGAGGTCATCAGAAACCCGTCCAGGTGAGTTATCTTCATTAGGGATTGGCTCACTTTTCCAAGTTTTGTTTAACTTTTCCATGTCTTCCTTCAGCTGATCCAGACACTGGCTCAAGAACTCATGTGCATCCTAGAAATGGAGTAAACTCAAAGTGATTTTTTTGTACTTCATTCAGTATTTTTCTCTCAAACACACACAGACTTGGGAAATTATGTTTTAGTTCATTGCATTCAGCAATATTAAGGCAGTTCTGCTCTAACAAACAGCTGGCAATCGTCATTCAATCAAAAGCCAAAGTCTTTGTCAAATAGAGTTGAAGCTTGACAGAAGTTCAGTGCAGTCCAAACACTGAACAAATTACACATAATTATTTCCAGACAATATGGTACTTACGTTCTGCATGTACCCAGAAAATCTCTCTGCAGTAGCTGAAATGGCACTTTTCACCTTCTTGAGAAGCTCTTTCTTAACCTCAGGGCTGCAGACATCCTTTTTAGCAAGCAGGTGGGCAAAACGTCTGCAGAAGTCAATGCAATGAAACACTGATTGGCTTTCCAGGACTTTAGAGAAACAAAATAAAACTCATGATACCTCATTTTAAGAGTCTCTAAAAGCTTTTCTCCTGTGATAAGTGGTTTAGGGGTTCTGTATGAAAATATCTCATATATAATTAACCTTCTCCATTTCAAGTATTTTGAAATCTCATT
>JANZLP010000001.1:39047024-39060632 GCA_026930925.1 Chelictinia riocourii | reverse complement strand
TTTTTTGGTTAGGTTTCTCAGTTTTATTCTATAGACAATTTCTTTACCCAGCTGCTATTATTAACATTATGCCTGTGTATTACTGCCATCGAGTAGGTTTCACTACTGATGCTGGTAAAGTGTCATATTACAGCTGCAACCCCAAATGCCAAGTCTTTGAGTAGCTTTTCCTTCACGAACCACATCGACCAAGTCAAGCTTGTCATATCTAACAGGCTTGGTCGGCACAAAGGACACTAATTTCATAAGGTGATGCTTTCAAAAGGGGCAACTCCTTCCTAGTGAACATATTTACCACTCAGCAAAACACATTTCTGTACTTCACAAACTGTGAAAGGACCTGAGCAAACACCCTGCTCTGAGAACAACAGAAAAAAGCCAACATGGATCAAAATCATTAACATGCTCATTAAAGAAAGGAGGCAGTTATCTTGATGGATTTCAGAAAAACGTTACATGCTACTTAACAAAACCTAACTGGCATGCTGGATATCCTTATGCCCTTCATCACAGACTCACAGATGGGTTGAGGTTGGAAGGGACCTCTGGAAGTCATTTGGTCCACCCCTCTTGCTCAAGCAGGGCCACCTTGAACAGGCTGCCCAGGACCATGACCTTCTGACTATGACCATGACTTCTGAATATCTCCAAGGATGGAGATTCCACAATGTCCCTGAGTGATCTGTGCCAGTGCTCAGTGATCAACATCCGAACCATGACTGCTTTGCAGGGTGGGTATTGTTGTTACACATGATTTAACACCAAGGATGTCAATTTTCAGAGGTGCTGTGCAGGTCCCATTGCCTCCAACCATGGTTGCGGATGCTCATTGCTTTTAAAGATCAGGCAAAAACTGCTGCAGTTTTCCTCTCCTGAAGCAGTAACGATTTCTGGATGAAAAGATAGCAGAGAAAGGATAAATCTGGGGTACAGATACAAGCGCACTGCCGGCCCTCTGCCCTTTTTTTCTGGGTAACTTTAAACCCTGATGCACTCTGGCTCTCAGGCGAGGCACGTCTTCAGAAGCTCTCAGATGTCAGTGGATGCAAAGCTCAGCTGAAACTGAGCACAAATGGAAAATCCTGTCCTTTGGTCTCTCCTGGCATGTCAAGGATTTGCTTTGACCTCTTTAAAACTTACCTGCTCTGCCCTGATTTTCTCACTTCCATTCACTTGTACCTATCGGGATCATTTGGCTATGAGACAAACCGTCCAAACAGATCAGCATGGCTTCACTGTCATGAGCTGAGAAAAAAAGCCAACATCCCTAAATCCTGAGGACAGAGACTGGGCACTGGCAGGAAGGCAAATAACAGCACGCAGCATCTGTGTGGTGCTGGTTTTCTGGAGCGATAGTCTGTTTATGTGATGCTTTTCATACAACGCATACTTTCTCTACCCATCAGCACCAAGGTGAAGCTATGCACCATGACAACAAAATAAGCTGCTCTGCCTAGTGGTGGAAAGGTCTTTTCCCAGCACACACTGCAGTTTACTTAGATAGGTGGCTAAAAATGGTGTGTTGATTTTAATGAAGATTGATAGTCGACGTGAATATGCTGCCTGCCTTGCTTCTCTGCTGGACACTCAGCAGAGAGCCTGGCAAACCCTAAACTATGGAATCACTCGTTGATTTGGGGATTACAAGCTGCCTGTGGAAGAGCGCACCGAGAAAATGTGCTGAGAGCTTCTGCTGAAGGGGCTAATTCTTAGTCTAGTCAAGTAGATTCATAACCATGTCTATCATGAAAATTTGTTATCAGCATACTGTTTGAATCACAGATCAATGCACACTGATTTTGGCAAATCTAATTAGATTTGACGGGGAAGAACATGTTTGCATTTTTTAGGCTCTGTAGTTCCCATCTCTTTACATGTAATTTCATTTTTTATTTGTTTAACAGTCATTGAGGTTTGTGAATCATGATACTGCAGAGATGGCAGCCATGGTTATCCCACTCACTCAGCCAACTCCATCGATCACCCAATGCTGAGAATGGGAGACTGGGAGTCAGGACTCCAGTGTCTCCCAGTTACAGCAGCCAGAAGTCAATGTGTGCTCCGTGTATGGCAGCAGGTAAGATATTTTACATACCTGCACCTCAGTTTATGTATCTGTGAACTTGGATATGCATTATAGGGGCATTATAAAACTTCATTGATCATTACTACTTCTAAACTGTTTCCATCTTTTCTGCTTTCATGGCACAACACAAAATTAATTATCATCCTCTGAGAGGTAGAAGGGGCACAGCCTGGTGTTTATCTACCTTTGTGAGTACGGTGGCTGCTCTGATTTAGACTTTTGCCTGTAATATGCAAGTGCTTGAATCTCTTGTTGGTACAGCGAGGATACCAGCTACACGGGTGTCCACCATGAGGTGAGGGCTTAAACGGGACACTCTCTGAGACTAAAACAGTGAGCTGGTGAGCAGCTTATGACAGATGTCCACACCAGATACTTCTCCCTCCCTCCTTAGGTCTTAAGTTAGTTTTAGTGTCTCTCTGGATAGGATTTAGGATTTAGCTCAGTGAATCTTTGCTAAACCTGCCATTTGTTCTTGTGTTTGCTGTGGATTCTCCAAGCATTTGTGCCTCCTAAGGAAAATCTCTCCGTGTCTCCATTGGTTGCCCTACAGTAACTCTCTTTGACAGAACAAACTGATGAACCCCAAATTAGAAAAATATCTATTTCTAAAGAGAAGCAGTTCTGCCTTTCTGCCCATTCACTCCTCAGCTCTTTGCTAAGATTCCTAGCTGCAGTATCTTAGTTATGGTGTTTATTAAGGACGAGTGATCTCGTGTTATCTTAATGAGATCTGCAGTGACCACAGAACAAACTATAACCAAAGGCAGGATAAAGTTAGGATTATTTTCTAACACTAGCATTTTCACAAGAGAAAAATCATTCTAACTTACATGTAGGATGGATTTTTTGGAGACAATTAAAGAGCTGAAAAAAAAAGATGACAAGATGGGAATAATTAAGCAGTTCTTAAGAAATCTTTTGAGATAATGAGTAGGATACCAGTCTACCAATTCTGCGAGCCTGGAAAAGGCAGAAGAGCAAGTATTACAGCTTTTCAGAGGATATACAAGAAAAGCCTGCAGGGTGTCAGTTTGTAAGGAAAGATGATAGTAAGCAACATTTATAGCAAGAACAGAGATGTTGCTGGACAAAAAATGTTCCCACACATCTTCACTTGCAATAAGCTTTTGAGTGTTGAAGAACAATAGGTAGGTTTTGATTTCACTGGAAACTTTGAAGATTTTTTTCCCCTTGTTTTCAGGGAATCAGATTGAAGAAGAGAACCTGACAAAAAATTTACATTGATTTGCTAGCAAAAAATGAGATTTGTTTTGGATGCTTTTTGTACAATTTATGATGTATAGTCTATAGGGAAATGAATGAAAATCTTTTTTGCCTTTAAGCAACAGTTCACAAAAATAAGGATTTTCTTCTAAAAGGTACTGTGTCAGGAAAGTCAGTGTAGGCAGAGCAAATTTACTCAGTCTGTGTCCCATTTACTTTTGGGAAATTGTGCTTAAGCTGCTAAAGATGCAGAGAACATCAGTAACCTCATAACCAGAGACACAATCAAGCAAAACAACACAAATAGTATAAATATTGTATAGAAAACTATAAAAACTGTGGGATTTAACTTCCATACTCAGAGAAGTCACTCAAGAAAATAGTGGTTATTCAAACTCAGTAGGAAGAAAGAAAACAGATTGTTTACTGAAAACAATTTGTGACTAACTTAAGTTGTTTGGGTTTTTTTTTGACCTGTTCCATCATTTATGAGCTCATACCAATTGCTATTATCTGCCAATAGAAGGTACTCAAATTTGAAAGGAAATTTCAAGCTGTGACCTTTTTATCTTGGCCATTTACTTTTTCTTATTCATACTAAGCTGCTTCACCTAATTCATATTTGTGTTTCTTCTCTCTGTTGGTTCACTGACACTGTCAAAATGTTGGAATATTAAAAAATGGCCAAGTAAAAACAGGAAGAAGAAAAGACAAAAAGCAAACAAACAATGAGAAGCTTTCTCCTTTCCTATCCAAACAAGATAACCCAAGTGAATAACAGTTATGAGTTATGACCTTAAATCACACAACAAAAAGAGAGTTGGCTCATATTCATAAGTATTTGAAGAAAGCCCTTACTAAAGAAACTCTTTCTTAATTTTCTTCTTTGGTTGCTGTTTGGCTTTTCTAATGTATAAGAATTCCCATTCATCTACAAATATTTATGCATTCTTCTACACAGCACGTTAGGCATGGAGACTCCTCCAAACTAGTAGGTAAACATCATAAATTTACCTTCTCCAGTTCCCTCTTGACTTGATTTGGTGTGGAAATTAACTGTATTTTCAAAAGTGACAGGTTTTTTTGTGGGGGAACTCCTAGATTCAGAAGCCTAAGTGCCATCTTTAAGACTTGAAAATTTAAATCAAGTTAAACCAAATATAAACCATGAAGAATCAAATGTGTTCTGAACAGATATTTACTGGGTAATACCAAAATAGAAGGAACTGAAGCTTATGCTGTTCTACCAAATCCATCTCCAAGTATAACAAACAAGATAATTGTAAGAATTTAAATACATCAAATTAATTAGAAAAGGTCTAGAAAGAAGGCTGAAGGAATTATCTGAACGCTGTAGAAGTCTAGTGAAGTCATAAATCTGAGAATTCTTGTAAACTTTATGTCACAGAAATGGACAAGACAGAGCACAGCAATCATAAAAATTCTACCCTAGAAATCTAGTAGGGTGTCAACTTTTAGACAGTGAAACAAATGTGGAGTTTTGTTAGAATCTGGATAATAATACATGATCTCTAATTATTTATGAGATTGCATTAGTATTCAAAAGGGATTAACTGATTTCCTACTGAAGGCATTGGAAGCCTTTGGTGATCAGAGTTCTAAAATATCAAGGTGTTCCTCTTGATTTTAAAGCTTATGAATTCAAAATAATACCTCGTTCAGAGTTTGAGCCAATATGTAAATTGATGATATAATTGTAATTAAATTTCAGAACATATCCGTTAGACCTGACTATGCCATAGGAAATAAGTCACTAAATGTGATCTCCTAATTTTCTTTTCTTTTTTGTAGGCAATGTTAAATAGGAATTTGTGAAGCCAGATAGAAATAAAGAATCTTTTTTTTGGTGCATTGTCTTGCTGACGTTTTAGCAAAAATATGATTAAATATTTACAATGTTGATACTGAGATTACAAAATAATAACAAAATCTATTTACTACATAATTTATTTTACTTGGTGCCAACAGCTGCTTTGTGTTATCAGGGCTGCAATCATATAGAATATGGAAGAGAGGCCTATTAGATCATCTCCTGTGTCTGCTTCCCTCCTCCAAAGCCGAATAGCTCCTCCCTGCTTGGAATTTTCCAAATGACCCCTATGTTTATGTTGATCAACCCAAATTTCCCATTTTGCAAGACTATCTGTAAACTTTTCTGTAGCTTTTTGTAACAAAAGCCTCAATAACAAAAGCAGCAGAGCTTCTACCTTGCACAACTGTTAACAAATAATAATCATTAAAACTTTTCCCCCACCATTTTCAGTGTTTTCCCAATAGTTATAATCAGCAACAGCATAAAGAGATAATTGCTGAGTGACAGTGGATTAAATGCAACTAAATTGCAGTATGTTAATGTTATACAATATTACATGGTACATGTATTTATTAGTATGAGAGACCTTTCCTTATTTACCTCAGGCCACTTTCGTCAGTTTCTTGGTGGATGCTGTCATTTCTGTAAGGAATTGTCTACATAGATATTGCATGACTCTGTGTGTCTCTAAACGCTGTTTTTTTCCCCCTCTTTACCTATTATGCTTGTCACTGGAGTCTCCAGCCTGAAATTAACATAAATGAGTGTGCCTGGCAATGTGTGCAGGCACAGTCACACAGCCTCATCTGTGAATCTGCAGCAATTAATTATATTTATAGTGAAATATCTGCAGAACATTTGCATGTATGAATTATGTATTGGGCAAAAAGCAGTACACTATGGTTTATGCATTTTTGTTCTCATGAGAGCCCCTTTTAAACTGTAATATATGCTATAAAGTAAAACAGATTTTTATTAATTTGTCTATCATCTTAATGATGAAATATCTTTTTAATTAAAGACATTATTTTTAGAAGTGTTTTTCAAATAGCTATTTATCCTGGGTTTAACCTTACATTTTCCAATAAATTGTCCATTACTGTTTAATATATTTTTTTGTTTAATATTAAATTATTCTAGCAAACACCAAGAAAAAAAATCATCAATGAGTACAGGCCAGAGTTTAAGGCAATGAAGTATGCATGAAATATAAGCGTGATATGATTATCCCTCTTATTATGGTTATTACAATACATAATGAGCAGTGTCAGTCTGTTATCTTATCATTTTATTATTTTGTGGATTCACCCAAGAATAAAATGTAAATGTAGTAGCTGAGAAGTAATGAGTCAATGGGCTGGGAAGCATGATAAAGAAATAATAAGAAGGTAGTATGCTGCAAAGACTATTCTTAGCTAGACTAATTGTATGCTCTGAAATTAATTATCTGCTACAAATATGACAGGTGGCTAAGTTAGCTGTGAAAGAAAACAGAACAGAATATTCAGAAAACCTTTTTTCTTTGCTAAACAACTTTTGACAATACTGAATTAAAGCTTCATATACTAAAATTAATCTGCTTGAGGCTCTTGTTCAGAACTTTTTCTTAGTTTTTCACATACTGTCCTAAGCAGGGATGCACCAAAATACAGCTTTAAATTTTTCTTGAATTAGTGCCTCCATATGGAATGACTAACCCTCAGTTTCAGTGTACATCTATATTTTTCAAAAAAAACAACAAAAAATACCCAAGAAATAAAGCAAAAGCAGATAATCTGTTTAAAAAATGATAAACCAAACAATTGTTTCACAAAAAAATGAATAGAATTTACAACACCCCCCCACCCCCCAATTCTTTAATGATCGAACCAGAATTTATTGCAGCTCTCTCATGGTGTGTAAGTATTACATATACCCTGTGTGCCTGCTTTCTTGTGTAGAGCTTTGCACCCTGGGAGAAGATTCCAAACATTAAAATTGAAATGATATAAATTAAATCTTCTGTGAATATTGCTCCCTAAATATTCTAGTTGTTTATGGTTATCAAAGAATTTTGATAACAAACATTAATTAGTACAAACCATGAAAGAGTAATAATTATTCTAGCACTTGAGGACAATTCTAAGGTGAGATGGCTTTTTTACAAAACCATGGTCAGCATAACCACACACTCCAGTATTCCTTAATTTATTTTGCTGTAGGACAGTACTCAGCCTGGAATTATCTTAGTTAGAGAGGAGGAGGGGGTTATATTATTCTTCAAGGTTCTGTTGCAGGAAACATATTAACTTTCATTGACCTTGCAGTGGTAATTTGTACTGATGAGCATCATTATATGACTGGTATATTAAAGGAGCTTATTAGAGATAGGAAGCATCCTATGCTATTCAGAGACACTATTACCATTTGAGATGTGGCTGTCATGGAGAGTTCACATACAGGAGACATTTGGAACAGTGGAAAAATACTAGAATAGCTTGGCTAAGCCATTGGGTTATTGTAGCTCACAGCTCAACCTTTTAAAATCAGATCATATGAAAATTTCACATCAATACCTTCCTGGTAAATAAATACCACACCTTTCCAATTTTAGCCACAGAACTACTTTCTTTTAGTGGATGAGTAAAAATTAAAGAGTATAGTGAATGAGAGATACACGTTTGAGAGTACAGAGTCACTCTCCGTTCCGACCATAGAGATGCTGGCTGAAAATAGAACTGTGATTGCAGTATTCTAAATAGAGAGTCACCCTGCAAGCTCCTCTTAGGAGGTGCAACACATCTCATTACCACATTTTGGAAGAAATATGTTGTTAACAGAGGATTTTCTTCTTGTATTGAGGCCATGAATATAATTATCACTTGATAATTTACAGTGTGCCAACTGTTTTACTGCATCTAGTAAGCAATAAAGCACTATAGGGAACATGAAGTTTGTGGCACCTGCAACTCATTAAAAGGGCACTATCGGAAACAAAATGTTTAGTTATCATGTAGTGCTTGGCTATACATGAGCAGCATTAGGATTAATCTAGGGATGCTTGCATAAAGGACCACTAGCAACGTAAGATGTTCAGAGAGTGTATGTTCAGAATACAGAAAGCCTAACCAATTTTCTTCAAAAGTACAGCATACCTTCTCTGGCATGTCATAAGAAGTTATTTTTCCTAATGGTCTTCTCTATGTTCTCTCTTGCTTCTCACGTCCTGTACACACTTCTACTCATAAAAGCATTTACTATGTAACCACAGATGAGAGCATTTAAAATTAATCATTTCACTAATTTAAATAAACAGTTACATAAAAGGAAACCTCAGCTTTTATTTCTTAACAGAATTAAAGTTCCCCTAAGATAAAGAAGTTACTCCGCTGAAACAGTATAGAGTATTTCAGAAGCGCTATGGCAACCTTTTTGTTGCTAGCTCCTTTTAGTATCAGGGAGCTGCACAGCGCAGCCACTCCCATACAAGCGATAGAGCATGTCTGACATACTTACCGTGCGCACTATAGTCACAAGACAAATAGCATATGCATTGCAAGCACATCCACCTGTGTGCTCCAGGACTGTCTGAGAGAAGAGGTCACTCAAGAAATTCACAGAGCCTGCTCCTGGCTGCCCTCTTCATTTGAGGTAACTCATGTGCATTGAGGGAATGGGCTGAGAATTGTCTGAATTGAGCTGGGCACACAGCAGGAGAGGGATCCTCAGGGGAAAGTAACTTTGTAAGATGAGCTACCTCCTCCAAGACTGTCCTGTTGGCACTCCCAATATGCACAAGAAGTTGCAGGATGCAAATGCAGGCAGAATACCAGGCAGCATATGGAGGTAAAGAAGGAAGAAAACCTGGAGCAAGGAATCTAGTGATACTGAGAGTGGGTAGGTAAATAGAAAGAGGAATTAATAAATAGGAAGACTGGTTGAGATAGGGACAAGAAGCTGGTAAGGAAAACAGAGGAGGCCTGGGAATCAGCTGACTTGGGGAGGATGACCTCAAGGTAGAACCAACCAAAAAAGGATTGCTTCAGAAAGCAAACTGAAAAATAGGAAGTAAAGAGAACAGCAAAGCAATAGAACAGCTCAGACAGGTTTGATAACGGCCAAGAACATAGGCCACTCAGCCTATATATACAGCCAGAATACGTAGGGTATTGAGGGAAGACTGATGGAACAAGTAGACTGGGACAGTAAGCTAGGCTGATTGTCAGGTGAAGGTTGAAAATGAGACCTGAAGGAGGGAGGTGGGGAGCCAGAGTAAAAAAAAATTGTGAAGGAAGAGGCAGAAGAGCAAAGCAGAACAAAAATCTTCATGGAGAAACTGAAAAGGGAGGAGAGAGGTGAGACAAAAGAGCCTGGAGTGAGACGGGTAGTACCAGAAGGGCTAGGAAACTCTGAGATTAGTGCCAGAAAGCAACGTCAGGAAAAATAGGTCTGGCTGAACAAAAAGATGAAGGCTAGGATAAGAAATTAAGTGGATTGCTTGGATGGCAAAATACATCATGCTGGGACAAAAAGAGATTGGAATAGCAACAGAAGTCAAGTATGTGTGTATACTGTTCTGACTGTTCCCCACTACTGGATGCTCCATGCTGGAGTCAGTATGAACCTGAAGGTTTTAAAGTCTCACCATTCCTCTCTTATTAGCAACATCTGTAAATCCTGCTGAGCTACTCTCCCACTCTGCTACTGTCCCTTCACCATCTGGCAGAGCACCCTGCTACTGTCTACGCCAGCTGAAGTAACTGAACAGTGCATCACAAAGTTCAATCTTGTAATGACCCATGTGCACAAGGAACAGTATGTTGCCCAGGGAGAAAATTTTACATTTTTCTTTGTCATTTTAAAGACTTTTGAAGTTACATACACAAGCATCTGAAAAGATTGACTCAACCTCCATGCAATGGCAACTGGCAGAGAATTAGTGTCACAAATGTTTCTGTGCAACGCTTAAATCGGTAATTCTTCAATACCATATTGTGAGCCTTTGTGATCTGAAGAAGAAAGCAATGCTAATGCTAAACACTAGAAGCATCTAGTAACATGGAAGATATTAAGTCTTATGTGTGCTTCCTGTAGATAGTTTGTTCATGATTCACAATTGCTCATATTGAATGAGTCATCATAAAGCAGATAATCAGCAATCTTCCAGCTATTTCGCCTTCCCACCACCAAGGACTTTATAGGCTTCAATTAACAAGAAGCTTTAAAATGTAGCTGCGAAATAGAGGAGACTTCTGTTTTATAAGGATCTGTGTAAGTAAAAATTAATCTTTCTATGGACTAAGTGACCCACTGTTGAATGCTTTTCTATGCTTTCCACTGAGAAACCAGCGTAGGCCTCCCTTTTCAGAATGAGGTGCTCAGTTTACAGCAATGTCTTTGTACTTCAGCTTTCAAGTTGATGCAGGCATGTAGTATACAGCAAGTAGCAATTAAAGTTAAGTGAAAAAAAGAAGAGACCCATATTTGTAACTCATGTTTGAAAACTGATCCAATTAAAGTCTGTTAAATTGACCCATTTTACACTACACTAACCATGAATAGAGCTCTGGATAGAGTTTTTGGGAGTGTGCCAGAGGAGGGACCATTGAATACACACTTTTACATATGAAGTGGCAAATATCCTATAATAGGACTGAAAGATATTAGGACCAGTTTTCCAAGAGTTTGAAGCCTAGCCCCCTACCTTTATATTAGTCAAAACTGTTTTGCTGCCCTAGTCTCTTCGTATGTAGACCTAATAATCAATCATTTGTTTGAAACAATTATTTGGAATACATTTTTATTCCTCATAGCTGCTTTTGCTGTTAAGACTTCCATTTACTGATTCATGTAATGTGCTCATAAATCTTTCTTCTAACTAGTACCTCCCAGGCTGGTAGCATGCAGTGCTGTTTGCCTCTAGGAATTTTCTTTATTTGTTTTTTCTCCTCCATAAGTTTCCTTTAACTTATGTTAACAACTTATGTTGTATGGCTGATTGGAGCAACTGTCTGACTCTGTGTATCGCTCAGTATGCATTTGTTTCTGCTCTTCAAAACAGAATGAGGGAAGATTTGGAAAAACTTTCCTGTTCAGCAATGTGAAACTGCTATAGTTTGTGCAGGCTGTTGTAATGACTTCACAATTTCTTCAACTAATAGATGATGTCACAACAACCCCATGCACCGCTACAGGCTTGGGGAAGAGTGGCTAGAAAGCTGCCTGGCAGAAAAGGATCTGGGGGTGCTGGTTGACAGCCAGCTGAATATGAGCCAGCAGTGTGCCCAGGTGGCCAAGAAAGCTAATGGCATCCTGGCCTGCATCAGAAGTAGTGTGGCCAGCAGCACTACTGAAGTGATTGTTCCCCTGTATTTGGCACTGGTGAGGCCGCACCTTGAGTACTGTGTTCAGTTTTGGGCCCCTCACTACAGAAAAGACACTGAGTTGCTGGAACATCTCCAGAGAAGGGCAACCAAGTTGGTGAGGGGCCTGGAGCACAAGTCTTATGAGGAGCAGCTGAGGGAACAGGGCTTGTTCCTTCCTCCCAAAGGAGGCTGAGGGGAGATTTCATCGCTCTCTGCAGCTACCTGAAAGGAGGTTGTAGTGAGGTGGGTACTGGTCTCTTCTCCCAAGTAACAAGTGATAGGACGAGAGGAAAGAGCCTCAAGTTGTGCCAGGGGAGGTTTAGGTTGGATACTGGGATGAATTTCTTCACCAAAAGGGTTGTCAAGCATTGGACAGGCTGCCCAGGGAAGTGGTGGAGTCACCATCCCTGGAGGTATTGAAAAGATGTGTAGGTGTGGTGCTTAGGGACATGGTTTACTGGTGGACTTGGCAGTGCTAGGTTTGCAGTTGGACTTGATGTTCTCAAAGGTCTTTTCCAATAAACAATTATATGTAAGATTTTTTATTGGTAAGAGATTTGTATGCTACTGTGTTATGTGTTATTCTTCCTAAAAGATACTGAACAGCAGTGCCCAAAGTTTAGATTTCTAACTTTTACTTGAGTGCTTCGGTTTGTTGTAGTAGAGATACAAGCATGTTGCCATAAAGAGATGACATTTTTTAAGGGAGGCTCACATTTTAAAATAAGAAGCAACCTACATTACACCGACAGCATCATCCAGCTGGTATTTCACACTGGAAGTGATTGTGACTTTGCTGAAACTCCAAGCACGTGTCCTGCCTGCTCAGTTCTCATGCTCCTGGGTAACTAAAAAAAAAATGTCCTGATGCTGGCTCAATGAAATGGGGTGCTTGTGTCTGTTAATAGATTTTTTTAGGTTCATTTCTTCTTTTAATTTTTAAAGTCTGCAGCTGAGACCCAAAGAGAAATTAAACAGTTGTTATTTATACTGTATACTACAACTCACAACTGCCAAACAGTTCAGCACAGAAATAGCATGTACTGCATTGATGTATAACGAATTCATTATACAATTGTACATGGCACCAGCTGACTAATTCAGATCATAATTATCTTGATTTAGATGATGCAGAGGTTTTAAGTGATTTTAATATAGATTCTTGTGTCTTTGTGTTTGATGAAATAGTCAAAACTTAACAGCACTGAAATCAGGGTCAAGGCATCTGTGGATTTCAGGGACAGTGGGATGTGACTCTTGAACTGCAGCAGAGGACAGAGCTCTTAAAAATAGTATCAATGTAAACCTGTGCTTAGGATTGTGCAACACATGGGCTACACCAAAAAGTTTGCATATACAAGGCATGGAATAGGTAATCTGAAATAGATTTTTCTGTCTGTCCTTATACAACTCCCATCAGAGCTGCACTGTCTGTTTTTCATAGACAGAGACCGTGTTTCTTCCACTGAAATCACCCACTTCTCAACGGATTGTCTAATTGTTCTTTTATCATGGCAGACTTATTGCAAAACTAGACTGTGCATGGGAGAGCTTCTTCATGCATAATAGTCTGTGAAATTAATATGACCTGGAAACTCAGATGTCTCTGTCCAGTTTTTAGCTCCTGTATTATCTGCATTAACTTCACATATAGCTGTGCTAATAGAAATAACACTGCCTGAGTAAAAACAGCCTACAGTCTGAATTAGAGGTTCAAGAAAGATGTTGACAGAGATTTAGAAGATCTAGCTGTGTAATCTTCTGTCCCACTCCTGTCTCCCAGCTCCTTTATATTGAGGATTCAGCCTTTTTCATTGTGGGCTTCAGTTTGCACTTCAAACATGAACATGCCTGTGAAAAACACAGTGCATACTATCTTCTCTGAGTTTTTCAGGCAGATGTACAAGTGGTATTATTTATGCTTTAACTTAACACATATATACCACATTTGAAGTGAGATAGTGTGGCAAGAGTACAAGATTACGAATGGCTTTCATAGCTCACCCTTTCCCAGAGGGTTTGCTTGCACCTGTTTTTTACCACGAAAAGGACGTTAAACTTTCTGATATGTGACCAAGTTGCAAATGAAAGATCTTCAAGATAAAAAGTGATATGAT
>JANZLP010000001.1:38674552-38685013 GCA_026930925.1 Chelictinia riocourii | reverse complement strand
ATTCTTTCTGAGTTTGGCTCGATCCTACTTGTAATACGAAAGGCATTTCACACATTTGAAGCCATATGTGAAGTGTGTGCTGCTTGAATAGCTTTTCTGTGTCCCCTCCCAGAGGAAGGGTGGCAAGACAGAGCTGGTGCAGTTAATCTTAGCCTGTTTGCTTTCCATGTGCACCATTTTGTTAACTTCACAAGAAGGAAAATGTTTGTTTCAGAGCTCACTTTTCAGAATCAATTTTTTAATTAAGTAGTTGACAATTTTATTTATTATTTGTTTTTGTAGCTGTAGATGTGATAAAATTAGGTACTAATCGGTCTGATATATTACATATTTGTGTGATAAATTGCATTTATAAAGCACTTTTTACTGTCTTGCTTTCTTCCCATCATGGTTTTGTCAAGACTATTAAACTAATCCTAAATTATACTCTTGTACCAGCTCTTTCCCCCCATTTCCTCCTTTCAAAGCAGTGGCCTTCCCTCCCAACCTTTGAATTTTTCATCCCACATTATAATCTTCTAAGACTCCAAATGGTATTTTGCATAACCAGTGTTAGGTTTGTCTTCTGATATTTAAGTGTACCAACCCACTTGTTTTACGTGACTGAAATAAGCATTTAAAACAGCCTGGGAAATTTTGGGATAACTGATGTGTCCAGTAGTTTTATTTTTGGATGAGCTTTGACAGTAATATTGGCTAAAATTGATCTTTATTTATTCTCATTCTCATTTGGAATCTGTATATTTTATAGTAAACAAGAAAATTTTAAGTGTGGGTAGATGGATTTTCAAAACATCTGTATTTATATCTGTCTATCCTGCCTGTCTATATTTTACTGATAAAAGTAAAACTTTCAAAAGGACTGTGATGCACAAATGATGTGCAAGTAAGCTGGTATCTGGGGATTTGCAAAGGTATTCAAACATTTTGGTTGCTTAGAAGTATAGGTAAACTAATGAGAAGTGCACAGCTAAGTTTGTATTCAAAGTAACAGTATGCTGCTATTTTTATATACAGCGAAGAGACTTGCCTGAACCTGTCTTTTGCCTTTTTTTCACCTTGTTTGAACTGAAGCAAAGTTTCAGTTTGTGTTTTAAATATTTTAAAAAAAAGTAAATTAATTTTTTAAAGCATTTTGAATTGTTCTAAGAAATTATATTCTTCCTCATTTTTATCTATAAATATCTATGAATTTTTCTAGTTTATATAGTTAGTATCTCTAATTTTATAGTTTAATCCAGTGCACACAATGGCTGTATAGGTGTTGAAGCTCAGCAATGTGTCAGGGTAATTCTCTAAAGCTTTACACAGATCGAAAAGATTATTGAAGAATGCACAGACACTTTTTTGTGCTAAGTCTGAAATAGAAAAGGCTAAATCCCCAGTGGGTAGAAGTTATATAATTTGGTGATGCTATGCTGATTTATGCCTCTTGAGAGTTTGCCTGCAGCAGAAGCTGGAGGTGATGAGAAGAGATTGGATGAGAGAAAGACCATCCAGGAAAAATTCATCAAATTTGTCATTCTTGAAAGGACCATCATAACATATGGTAAGGCATATCATTTACCTCAGGCTCGGAGGAAAATGATTTCTGCTAGGAGAATATTAATTTTATTTCTTACAGGATCAGCTGACAGGGTAGGCTTTCTCCTGGCTGGTCTTTCCCTTCTGTTTTCTCTAAAGGGAAGGATGGAAGCTTGGAAATGTCTTATCTGTAGCAGACAAGCAAGTTGGCATTTTGCCATCATTTTCTGCTAGCAGAGAGGATAATGGTAATTATATGTCAAAATTTAACATTTCTCTTCTTTGAAAGAGAACTTTTTAATGCAAAATATTTAGAAAAGTCAGATCTATTCTGAGGTGGATAAGAAGCTAGGATTAGTGAACTGACAAATTTTTCTTAAGAAAAAGGAGTTTTTCTTCCTCTTCAGGGACAAGGGAGAGATCAAAAGGATCAAAAGAAAGGAAGGTAAGAGGTATGCAATATAACTAGGCTGCAACTTCAGTACTGTGTAATATTTGGTAGATACCCAGAGCAGCATCGCCTGTCCTGCTGTTCCTTCTGTGGCAAGGCTAGTAGCACTTGCTTTGCTAGCAGGTTCCAGCATTTTTGATTAAATTGTTATTTCTTCATTTATCAGGAAAATAAATTTCTGTTGTGCTGTGCAACATGGAGTCCAAATTCCATCATCACCTTTTTGAGGAGAGAAAAGTGTTTTCCTGTCATCAGTTCTAGCATCCCCAATGGTTGCAAGTTAAACCCTTAGTCAGCTGTGTCCTTAGTTAAAAAAAGGACAAAGGTTTTCCCAGGCCATGGCACAAGTTACAGTACTGCTGAGAATCTTAAAAAAGTGGAAAGCTTTGATTTCTTTGAAGTCAGAAAAGGGAGGCATTTAAAATATAACCTATTAACCTTCTAGACACATGTTTAAAAGTTGTAATTTCAATCTGTTTTTGCAAATAATTTTCTAGAATACATGATTTACGTAAATATGATTTTGCTAAGAAAATAAATATGCAATTGCAAACTTTGAGGAGATTTTGTACTCTCTTAAATTTTCTGTATTTTTCCAAGAACAGATACAAGTAACCAATGTCTTACATACACTGTAAGTATAGGTTTGCTCCTCAGCAGTCTGAGAGAAAGGAGATGTCTGTCTTCTCTACATTATCTTTTGGGAAACGGGATGCCAGACATTTTAAAGTTGTTTTTGAAGGTAAAATACTGGATAGAAATCTTCCTTTCTTTTCATTGTTTTTAAACTGTTTATTATACATTTATTCCACTTTGTTGGCAACATGTAGTGCAGTGATCTGGATTGTCAGGTACTGGCCTGCAGTACAAGCTTGAGTTTTAGTGCTGTGATACAGCAACACTGACAGTGGGGTATTTGGAAAGGCAGGTTTTGATACAGCTACATTGACTTTTAGGCAGAATTGGAACCAAGTAGTTCATGTGCAAATTTTGACTATGTAGCCATGGTTCAGGTCTGCCTCTGCTCGTTTCCTATTTTATTTTGTAAATGTTTCGAGTTTCCTTTGACCACAGTTATGTTTATCCACAGACGAGCTGATTAGACTTACGTAATGCCTGTTGAAATAATCACAAAAGGAGAGTCTTTGAACAGTATCTCATTTGAGAGAACATAGTAAGTATGTCCATAAAATATAACAAGTTTTTACTCAGTTAATAAATTTAAACTTGTATTCTCTAAATGTTTTTCCTTTTTGTCTAGAGAAGGGTATTAACACTTTATAACAAAAACCTCCCAATAATTTCACAGGAGAATTAGATACATACGTAGACTAGAGAAAGGTAATTGAAACAGTCCTGTCATTAGGATTAAAGGGGAATGGGCTATCATTAATTACTTTTGAGCTTATTCCACTCAAGTACAAAGATATTTTTTAATCTGTCTTGATGTGAGCAATCAGCTGAAACTTAAGAACTGATGAATTATTTTGGTTAAGAGAAATTGCTGAGCTATTTATATTATTAATACCGTTCTACATATTGAGATGAAAGCTTGGTGTCTTCAGTACAGGAGAAACCAACTGTTATGAGTTGGGGTTTTTTTTTTGTTTACTTTTTTTGATTCAGGATTCTAAACTTATTTCCAATCAGTGTTGAGCTCCAGAGCAATCTCTGTTTTTTCCTTAGGTCCTGCTCTTGGTACCAGTTCTGCTGTACCTTAAGTTTCTGCTTTTTAATTTCTACAGTTCTTCACGAACTGCTCCAGCATGGGTCCCTTCCACAGCAGGCAGTCCTTCAGGAGCACACTGCTCCAGCGTGGGTCCCCCACGGGGTCACAAGTCCTGCCAGAAAACCTGCTCCGTGGGCTCCTCTCTCCACAGGTCCGCAGGTCCTGCCAGGAGCCTGCTCCAGTGTGGGCTTCCCACGGGGTCACAGCCTTCTTCGGCGTGGGGTCCTCCACGGGCTGCAGGTGGGTATCTGCTCCCCCATGGACCTCCATGGACTGTAGGGGGGACAGCCTGCCTCACCATGGTCTTCACCGTGGGAATCTCTGTTCCGGCACCTGGAGCACCTCCTCCCATTCCTTCTTCACTGACCTGGGTGTCTGCAGAGTTGTTTCTCTTACCTGTTCTCACTCCCCAGCTGACGTTTCTCCCTGTACCACAACTGTTTTTTCCTTCTTAAAAATGTTATCACAGAGGCGTTACCACTGTCACTGATTGGCTCAGCCTTGGCTGGCAGCGGGTCCATCTTAGAGCTGGCTGGTATTGGCTCTGTTGGACACAGGGGAAGTTTCCAGCAGCTTCTCACAGAAGCCACCCATGTAACCCCCCCGCTACCAAAACCTTGCCGCAGAAACCCAATACAGTCTGCCAAGAGGGAGATGATATGGTAGTAGGACCAGTTTGCCATTTGTGTTTTGCACTGCCTTAATGTGCTGTACTGACATGGTGAGTTAATATTCATAAACATTTGCATTAAAATAGATTGAATTTATGAGATACGCTGTTTGGGGGGAGGAACCCAGAACTGTTCTCTTTTCTTCTTTGGCCCAGAAATTGCTTGAAAACAAACTTTTAAAACTACTTCTGCATTCCATTACTACAGTTAATGAATTTTAGGTCTTCCTCAATAAAATGTAGATGATAACAATTTTTTCACGAGTGGGCTATTTTCCCTTTTTTCACTGTATAAGCATGGGCTCAGAAGATTGCCTGAAGAAATTTTGTTTTCCTTGTCTTGAGGGCGGAAAACAAAAGGTAAAGAAATTAATGTTTCCTTTGTCTATGTCAAAACTGCAGTGTCTTTCTGTGTATGCACTGCCTAAAAACAGCAGTTGTGAATGTTTCTGGTAATTTAAGGAGATGCATAGAATGTGTAATGTGAGCACAGTCCTTAACACACACTAAGGAGAGAAAGTTGTTTCTTTAAGTTGCCTTAAATTTGGGAAAATTGATTGCTGAGCTCATGCTAATGAGTTGAACAGCTGTAGTTTATAACTAGGCAACTCTGGCTGCTTTTTTGGAAATGTGAAGGCGTCTCTGGCTTACTGATAAAGTAAGGTCCATTTTTGCTTGCTCCAGAGCCTGATCTGTTCTGACCTAGAGCTTCTCATGCCAGATCCATTGACTTGATTCGGGTACAAGTAGGTGAATGAAGAGTAAGACTGAGATCTGCGTGGATCCAGCAGATCCTGTGAGCGCACATTTTTATTTTTTTTAATGTGCATATGTGCAGAGCATTGAATAGAATTGTAGCTCATTTGGTGAGGAATTTTAATTGAATTCACATAAAATGCATCATTGTTATTTGCAGCGCCTAAGTTTGCTTTGTAAGATTTCAGTTTCTGAAAGATTTTTTTAACAGCAATACTCAGAGAACCATGGTCTCTAAGACTGTCGTAAACATTGTTGCTAATAAAGTTTTCTAGAAAAGACTTCAGGCATACTTGTTACTTGCTAAAACAATTTGGCAAGATCAAAAGGCAAATCCTGATCATCTGTCTCCCTACTTCAAAGGCTCTGATTAACGAGGCTACATATTTAAATGAAGTAAGCTGTTTACTTGTAAAAAGTTTCTGTTTGGTGGAAGTTTGTAAAGCCCTGTAAGAGCTTAGGGAGTTGATCATCTACATTGTACCGTTGTGCATTGTCTTTGATGGGGGTGGTCTCACAATAGAAATTTCTGTGACCCATACATCCCACCCTGCTTCTTTCCCTTCCCACCCTACCCCACTCCCTGGGTTATATATTTGTCATTGAGCATTTGAAATAGTTTTGCATAAGTCGGGACTAATAACCAGAAAGTGGTTCCTGTTTTGTTCCTTTAAGTGTAGTGAAAACTTGCAGTTGAAGAGTGCTCTGCTGTCTTCTGTTGCCTGTAAGCCTAAATGCTTCGCTCCTGGAATGACTGACATATTTGTGAATAGGCACAGAAACGAAATGTGACACGTCTCATCATTGGTTGCTGGTAATTATTCTTGGCCAGTGAGCCATGGTGTCAGGGGACAGGCATTCTGGATTCTGCTGTCTGTTCTTTCATTCACAGTTAAGCAAATGCAGTGAATAACCTGCAAAGCAGCTGCAAAATAAACCGGTGGTTGCACAATGAACTTGCGTTACTTATTAGAGTAACACAAAAGAAAAATTGCCATAACAATATGGTAGGTGGAGCAGGGAATCGGATCTCTCATCTGTCATGGACACATCTCAAAACCATTTATTCTTATTGCAAAGCTACTCGCTAGACCATCTACCACTGAAAAATAGGTTAACTCCTTGTATTTTGAAGACATAATTTCTCTTTGCATGAAGACGCTAGTTAAAATGGATTGCAAATCTGGAGGTGTACTGGTCGATTCAAATTATAGGCAAGGTGGAGATTTTTAGAGAGAATGGCCTTTCAAAAGTATTTAATGACTTTTTCTTCCCTCATATTCTGATGTATTTTGTGTTCCCAGCTTCAGTTGCAGATGGCGTGTTTCTTATCAAATTGTTTATCTTTATGGACATACTATGTCTACCTAGCAATAAAATGTTAGGTAAGACCATCCATCACATGTTCTTAGTGTTCCTCTGGGTTCCCCCTTTAAAGCAATTCTCTGTAGAAGGAAGGAAGGGTCAATGAATTCGCACTGGTCTTTGTTTTCCTTATTTTTTTCTCTTCGCGGTAGCCTAACTTGCTGCTGTTGCAGTGAGTTGCTCAGCTAGAGCAACTCTTAAGGTTGCAGAAGAGAAGACCATCCCAGGCTCTTGTGTCCGTGCTTTCTGCTCGTAGGCACGCTCTTGACCTGGAAGGTAATGAGCAGAGGGAAAGGAGCATTGCGTCTTGCTGACTGGAGTGCACTGGCTGGTATCGGCATGCTGGAAGATCTGCCAGGGTGTCAGGAAAGCAGTGCAGTCAGAGAGGCTGACCCCGCAGCTGCGGCTCAGTGTATTGGCCAGAACAGGTGGGCCGAGTCTGTGGAGAGAAATTAAATGAAATATCTCCTCTGTTTTTAAAAAGTCGAAATACAAGGTCTGCTCAAAGACAAAGAAAAGAGTGACTTCTTCTCTAAACGTCCTGGACTTTTTGTTTCTATGCCTGGTTTTTCAGGTACCCTGAGATTTCTCAGGTTCTTTCTGGGGTCCTAAGATGAAATAGGTTATGTGTTCCAGCCACTCAGATTTCCCTATCCATCAGGGGGCAGGTTTGCCTTAGAGGCCCTTTTCTTCACCTGCTTCCTACAGGTAACAAAGGGAGCACCAAATCACACCCAAAACCTTGCTAAGTAGGTATATTTCCCTTCATCTAAATCCTGACTGCATTCCTCAAAAGGATTCCAAAACTTTTCATGAGTAAGCATGTAAATGATATACCTGTGACTTACAATACAATCATACCTGAATGCCTCAAGCATGTAATTCTGTTGCTATTCACAGCACCTATGTGGTGGGAATAAGGGAATATTCCGTTGCTGAGAGATGAAAACAAGGACAGAATTGTCACTTTGGTCCAGGCTACAGGAGGTCCCTGGTAGGGCAATCATGCCTCACCCAGTGGATGCCTTGGTCTGTGGATTAAGTATCATCTTTTCTTTGAAAGCCTGCTACATTTCTGTTTCTGTGTCTGGGTGTATCTTTGAGGGAGTAAACGAGAACTTGGCCATGCAGGCTGGGCACTGTCACCTTCATCCCTTTTTCCTGTGGAGTCTTGGAAAACAATGATCAAGAAGATCTCTAAAACAGGGTGTTACAGATGCACATGCAAACACCGCTCCAGGCTCAAACTGAGTCTTAAAATCTTAATGTCTTGAGATATTGTTTGGATTTTTAATTAAACAATCTATCTTTACAAAGATTATTAGCAATGCTCATTAGAAATCAAAATGGATTATTCACTTCAGTGTTGTTTTTGCAAAAATCATAAGAGAAAGGCTTTACCCAAAACACACCCTTTATATTTAGCATTTTCCTGCCCTGCCTTGCCCACCAGCAGCACATAGAACTATTATTTACATCAGTGGTAATACCTTTAAGCCATGGCTAGAAATATAGTTACCTAGTTAAGGCTTATTTTTAACTAGCTTTTGAGTGATAAAGAATACGCTAACATACTCAAAGATTCCCTAGTTTTGATTTTCAGCCTTAGCATATGTATAACCAGAAAAAAATCATAAAGATCTGCTCACACTTTACAGTAACTGATGTAATTCTCATAGGATTTCCATCTGGAATAATAAAAATTAAAACCTGGGGCAATGATTTTCATGATTTTCAGATCAGCATATGCTGATCTAAATGAGGACTGCCATGGTCCAGCCCTGCCATTTATCAGCGGTCCTCTGGTTCAGGTAGCAGTGCTCCTGCAGTCACGCGTTCAGCTGGCTGAGGCAGTAGATTTGGCTAAACACAGTCCTCCTGGTTTAGCCTCTGTGGAATTGCCATGCAAAATGGATCTTCAAAAGAATATCCTCTGAGAAGGGCAATGTTCAAAGAATGGTGCAAGAAAGCTTCTGACAGAACTTTTGAACTGCACAGGGAGGAACGTGCTTTTTTATTGATGCCTCAAAGGAAGTTTCTACATAGGTTTTCTGTAGGTTTGTCAAAAAGATCTTTTAAACACATGCTCAACAGGGGTCTAAAGCCCTTGGCCGTCATGTGAACTTGACATACCCTCAGTTCACAAAGCCCAGTCACCACAGCTGCAAGCCAGAGCGAGGCTTTTGGGGGAGTTTTTGGGGGGTGACTCCTGGTGAGGATGGCACTGGAGCCTGAGGCACTGGTCCCTCCTCCCAGGCCTGTTTCAGGGCCAGTGGTGAGGGGCACTGGAAAATGCAGTTATCAGTGGCTAGCTCCTGCGTGGAGGTTTTATGAGGCCTCATATAAAATCAGTCCAACAAAAGCTGTCGTCCTTGGAGAACTGTGGCAGCCTGGTCATCGTCTGTTTTTTACACAGTAGAAGAACTGTGTTCATGCATAGCAAATAACTCTGAAACAGCGTAAACATCAACAAGCAGTATACCTGTCTTAGGGGATTTTTAACAACTAGGTGTTTTTAAATGCTTGTGGTTTTCCTGACTTATAATATCAAATATTCAAATTAGTTGATGAAATTTTCTACATTTGCTTTTTTAGAGAGCTAATAGTCATCTAAAGACAGAAGATGGAAAAAAGAAACCTCTCTTCCCTTTCATAAGGTTTCAGAAAATTATATCCCAGTTTATAAAAGACTAATGCTCTCCAGTTCTCTCAGAGGAAGGCCAAATTGCAGGTGCAGCTGCATAAATACATAATATGCATATTAATTATATTAATATAAAAATAATGTGTCATTGCACATTTTACATATTGTTATATTTATATGTATAAAATAAACATTTTATGTATATTATGATGTATAAGATTCATAATCTAAATTTACACACAAATCAGACATTGCATTAATTATAGTATTAATAATAATATATAGTATTAATACTAAGTAAGTAATATGCAGATATTCCCTGTATGAAGCAGGCAATTAGAAATCTCTCTACTCTTTTCTACCTCTTGCCACAAGACCAAGCCTTGGGACCTGGTTAGAAAACCCGATTTTTTTCATAAAAAATACATTTGAGTTAAGAAAAGTTCAAGACAAAAAGATGAGCCCACAGGGAACAGAGGTGAAACCCAGCCAAAATACAGCTCCAGCAATAAACAGCAACAGTCCCTCTGAATTGAAATATTTTCATTTTCTAACCGCACATTTTATTTAGAGAATTTTTTTACCAACTCCCTACTTCTACCCACACATACATTTTTCTGGGATAAATAGGAAATTGTTACAAAAAGTCACTTAACAGCATCCAAAACTTTCCTCTGAAAATCTTGTTAAATGACAAATTGCATAGCGTTCTTAATACATCAGGAATTAGGGAGAAACACATGGGGTGGTGCAGGCTTACTGAGACAGAATGAGTCTCTGGTCTTGGTCTTCCATTTTGTAATCAGTCACGGAAAACTCAGAGACAAGGAGAAGGAGAAGAACTTCTCATGTTGGACTGGGCTTCTGTAAAGAATCTTGAAGAATATTGGTTGTGTTATGAAATGGGTCTTACTTAAGGAATTTCTCCACATGGGGCTTCTGCAGCCTGGATGAGTGATAGTTTTTAAAAGCCCCATACCTACCCTAGCTGAGTGTGAGAGATAAGTGTTTAATACTCTTCTTTAAACTGCCAGTGATTAAACATCATCAATGACAGGAAAGCAAAAGTCTTTTATCTTAAACAAACACAAGTGTAAGGCCTATGTTCTTTAAGTAAAAAGAACATGGAAACATTAGAGCTGTTCCTCATCTGCTTGAAAAAAACCCCACATGCCTTTGCATGCTAGAACACCACAGAGTAAGTAAAAGTTCAATCCCATCACATAGGCCCTGTAAATGCATTGGCCTTACTGAGTGGTTTAGGACTGTTCTCTGTAATGTCATTAATTTCCACAATCCAAAGTGTAGGAATATGCATGATT
>JANZLP010000001.1:38339273-38352236 GCA_026930925.1 Chelictinia riocourii | reverse complement strand
TTACAACCTCTTACAAGGTTTGCCCATAACCCCTTGCCTGCCTCCTGCAACACATCCATTTAGGCTGCTGTGATGCTCCAAACTTTGTGTGTGATGCAGTTGAGTTATTTTAGGATTTTTTGGGGGTAGCTTAAACACAGGTAGATTCGAACAAGCATCTCAGAATTTTTTCATTGGAGAGCCTTCCTTCTGTTCATGTGAATTCTTTCCCTGTTACTAGTTTTTAACATATGTTCCCGGAATACATATGATCAACAAGAAGGTCTGTCCTTCCAGACATACAAGTTACAGTTATCAAGTGGCTCACATTCCTAGAAAACCCATGTACTTTTCTGTCCTAATGGTTGTGTTTTGTTTTGTTTTGTTTTTTTTCTCCCTGAGCTAAAGACAATATTGCTACTAGCTTATGGTTTCTGAAGTGGAGGTGTAGAACTTATGTGCTCTGGGGAGCTATACTCTGCAGTTGAAACAGTATAGTCTCATTTATAAAATAGGGATAAAAATATCTAGCCACTTTATAAGGAGCTTAAGAACTAATTAACTTGTACAGTTATTTAAAAAGGCATATTTCTTTGCATTTGTTGCCTTTATGTAAAGGTAAATAAAGTCTGTGCAAGGGTCTAGCCACCTGAAAACTCGGGTAAAAATAACTGATTTTCACATTTATAGCTAAGTCTGCATGAAATACAAATACACTTGAAAAACAGCAGCATCAGGTTGAGTAAACATTAGTAAGCCCAGCCATCCTGTCGCTTACCTTAGAATAATTACTGGTCTGCATTTGAAGAACAAATCTTAATGTTGCCAAACTCCACCTTTTTCCTGCCCAGTCTGTATGTGGGAGAGTCTTTATATAAGAATCTATTTCCTGTTTCCCAGACAAGGGAGGGGAAAAATATGTTTTCTCCTTGTTCTGAAAAACAAAAGACAGGCAGTGACTGCGTACCCACATCAGCTGCCAGGCTAAATGTGAGTGTGCAAACAGCTGAAGGCTACAGCAAATTCCTTAGTTCGACCCTTGGCAAAATGGCACGTGCAGTCTAGCACGTCGGGACTTACCCTGAAAGTTTTATGAGAGGGGGAAACTGTCTGAAAGGTGCTGAAAAGAGCTGGATGTGTGGGTTTTATTATGCTCTTTGAACCAATCTTTGAAGCATAGAAAAATTGTCAGTATCTTCCCCCTTTCTTGCAGGATTTCTTCCCAAACCCTTGTTTTAAGTTTTATGGATTCGTTTTTGTCACAGATTATTAAGCCTTGAAGAGTGAGTTTTGCAAGGAACAGAAGATACAGTGGTAGGGAGGGAACGCATGCTTAAGCCACTTACAAAGTAACTGTAGCCCTGTCCAAGTGCAGTCCTAATCAACTTGTTACAACAGTAAAAACTTACAAGGTAAGAACTGAATGATTTTTCTTTTTTTTCTGGCTTAGAGGGGTATCAGTGTAGGTATGGCAGTGTAGGTGTAGGTTTCTCCAAGACCAACTCTATTCATTTAGTTTCTGATGGCTATTCTAATTCTGTCCAATATTATGTGAACAAGAGTAGCTCCAGCCTTTTCCCACCTTAAATTCGAACATTATTCATATTGTGCATCCTGATTTAAAATAGTACAGGTTGGGACTGCTGTGTGTTAAAGTCAACTCCACTGGTACAGATTACAAAAATAAATTTTACTTTCATAGAGGCGGCTTCAGACAAGTTAGAGTTCATGTCTCTTATGCTCTCCTTTTAATGAAAAAAAAAACCCTATACTTTTGCTCTTTGTGGGAGAACTTCACAGTCAATAATGCAGTATGTGATCAACAGTGGAATCACAATGCTCTGATACAGGACAAGTCGTTGTGCATCATTGTGTATTAGAGAAGTCTATGAATAAGTAGCAGCTCTCCTAAAAATGGTTCAAGAACTGAAAGCAAGGTTTTGGGTTTTTGAGAAGGTGGTTGTGGAATTATCAGTTCCCTTTTCTCTGTTATGCTCCAGAAAGGATTTCTCTTGTGTGTAAGTTTACTAGTTTTGCTCTGTCCATCAGCGTGCACTCTGACTATAGTAGTTCTCAAGGGCATTTGGTGGGAGGGAGAGTGTTTCTTACTGTTTTGGGGAAATTTAATGGATTGAATAAATAAATTGAACTTTTGCTATTTTACATGTACTGAAAATCTAGATAGATTAATAAGTTTTCAACTTCACTGCCATGACACTGTCAATAGGAAATAAGTGTGAATTTCCATTTCTGTATGTGCAGGATTGTTTATCATAATAAATTTGGTCTATAGTATGAGGAAGTATGATAGTGATGAGGCAGTTTCTGTGTTACAATCTATATTGCAATACAGGTTAATATTTTCATTGTCATGTTCTTGAAAAATAATTGCAGTTTGTCTGTTCCCCTGTAAGTACATATTGGAATACAGCAATGAAATTTCAAAATAGATCCATCTCTGAGGATTAAAAAAATATTTAGGAACAAAGTGTTTCTTTAAGAGCATGATTTGTCTCACCTGTAAGAAAGTAGTTACCTATTTGCCCCAAATACATACTTTAAGCTTCATACACTCTTCAAGATTCAGATGTAATGTTCAGGCTTGATTTTCTTTATTGTTATTGCTTAGAGTGATCCTTCAAAGGGTGGTCAGAAAAGTGCAAGATGGGGAGGAGATTATTGTCTTCTGGTAATCTACAACCACGGTCCTTGAGCTGTTTTCCAACACGTGAGTGTGTGCTGAACAGCTCCACTTGGATTGCCCCTCTCAGTCTCAAGTCCAAGTCCCTTGTTTCTCCAAGTGTTTTCCTGTGTTCTGGAGCACTTCTGACTTCTTCCTACAGCAGTATTTAACACCACATTCTGGCAGCATGGTAGTTTTTCCAAAGAAGGCTGTCTTACAATAGCTTTGCCATTAGCTAGAAACAGTGAGATTCGTCAGAAGCAGGAGCTTTCAGTTTTTTGGATTTTGATCAAGTAAGTCTTTGCTACCTAGAAATTCATTGGGCCTAGTCTCTTAACAAAATGCAGCAGAACTTCACACTTAATAGTCAGGAGATGCTAAAATCGTGTACAATGTCAGCATAATTAATAATGCTTTTTCAAAAATACTGTCTGTTCATTTCCATCTTTTCTCTCATTGTCAAAATTTTACTGGGTTTTAATCAATTCCAGGTGACTGGATATAATTATATTGCTCTACAGGAACTAAGAACTCTGGGAATTGTAGCCTTTTAGAAGCCATTTGCTTTTGCTGTGACAAAATACCATCAATTTGAGATTCTGAAAAATTTAAAAGGGAGGAAAATGATGTCTATAATACTACCCCCAAAATGTAAGAAGTATTTAAAGACAAGGATTTGAAGTTGGCAGTGTACCAATGAATTACATACTGCTATGTGTTATGTCTTGGTACAACTAGCTTGGAATATATCGCACTTATGTGGTACATTTGAGGAGTTTGTGCAGAGGAGTTTGTGGAGAAAAACTCTTAGGTTTTCTTTAGTAAAGTTAATTTTTGTACTATCTCAGCAGTATTGAAAAATGTCACTGTACTATTGATACCACAAAAATTCTGTATGTGAATACAGAGAGAGCCTGTAGGTAAATGGAGAGGAGGTGTCCACTAGACCCAATTCCCAATCTGATGAGAAATGTGATGACATAACTGCTGGCTGCACTGGAATTAGTCATTTCTGCTTTAAGTCAACATATGAACAGTCCAACCTTAAATACTAGCCTAGACGTCTGTTCACAGTGAAAGAATATTTAACAGAAGACTACAGAAACATCAAATCTTCTAATCTGCAGGTGTGGTATTACCTACAACTTTCATTTGAGGAATCATGCCTTCTGCTATGCTGCTATTGCAGTCTCCCACTATGCTATTTGTCTCCAGGCTAGCTCAGCAGCTCTCCAATGGGAGGACACACAATTCATCTGTGGGCAAAACTCAAGTTGCTTCACCTAGGCAGGCAGCCAGAGTCCATGCGAAGCATTGCTTTTCAGATTTTTGTATGTTACTTATGTTGGTGTGTCACGCAGAAGCTCTGATGGGTGACTTGTGCTCCCCAGAGAGAGGAGATTGCTAGGACACAATCTGCAGCAGGAAGAGGGAAGACAGGTTCATCCACGGGCAGCAGCTGTGAGATGGGAGACCAGAAAACGTGTTTGCCGAGTATACAGAGGGGGAGCATGAAAGGAGAGAAAGGCATGCAGTTGGTCACCTGCTTCCTGGAAACCCCAGAGTTAGGTAGGTGAAGACACATGACTTGCGTGTATTACTGTAAGTTTGTGCATGTAGATGGACATGCACATGCAAATGGTGCAGGTTGCTGCACAGCTTAAATGTTGAGAAGCATCACGATCTTATCGTTTGCTTTAAACATTGAACTAGACCCACAGATGGTAGAAGCTAATGAACTTCATGAAGAGCTCTGCTGATTTGTACCATCTCACCTCTCACATTTGGAGTGACTGTCCCAATTGCTTTGATACTTCAGCTACATTAGCTGGATACATTCCAGGATACTTCTCTGTATCTACAAGTTATAATTTATGCATATTTTTAGCCACAGGTTTTAAATGTAAATAGTCGAGATGAGTGTTCCTTAGCTCAAGCAAGACCAAAACTTATCTCCTAATGTCCTGAAAGCCTCTATGGATAAGTTACAGCTGTGTATTTTGATGTGTGGGTATGCAACCCTTACATTATTCCCAGCTTGATTTGGGTAACACAGGCCCATTTCTACCAAGTCAGAAACAGACTGGACTTAAAGGGAACCCTCCTCAGAAAAAAAAATACCAAACCAAAAATAAGAGAGACAATTTCTGCTGTTTAGAAAATTAAGATGTTTTCAAAACCAATGGTTTGTACCTGTCTCTAGAAGAAAAAAGCTTGAAGCAGTGGGTCTCCATGTGCTTCACTGTACCTCAACAAGAAAAGAAGGTATCTAAGAAGGCAGATCCTTCTTTGGCAGGGAAGGGGCAGCTAGAGTATTGCCAACCAGGTTGTCATCTTTCATGTTTTGTTTCTTCATTCATTGGCAGATGCCTAGGGAGTTTAGAATCTCCATAACTTTTCAAAGTCTCCCTTAGTTGCCCCCATTTGAGATTTTTCTTCTTGATAAACACAAATAGAAGGGAAGGAACAAAGCCTCTTTGAGCCAAGAAAAGGGGTAAGGGTTGCAGCTTTTCCTTCACTTGGACTAATTGAAATAGTTGTTGCTTTTGCTCTTCCTCAACACTCTTTCCCCAGTCCACCTGTTTGCTCAGTCTCTTTGCATTAATGTGAAATACCAAGTGATGAAATTGGACAAAAGGCATTTTGTAAAGTAATGCTCATGCATTATACTTTTTTCATTAATTTTATTTTTAATTTATACCAGACTGTGTTAAATGTAGCATAACCACAATTTTTTTAGAAAAATGTACTAGCTTGTATTTTGTAACAGACATAATTATTAGTTACTAGATTGCAATAGAGCAGAAGTTGTTAATACTTGCTACTTAAAAAAAAAAAAAAAGAAAAGCAGAATCTATTTCACTTTGTTATTCAGCACTCCTGTTTCAGTGGAGTATATGCAGGCACAGATTCTGACTGGCCCAATGTTGCTGTCACCTAAGATCTGATCCTGCAAGGCACTAAGCATTGCAGACCTCCTGTTGTTGTGGCAGAAGTAAGAGCAGTCAGCATGTTGTAGCGTTTGGACCTTTTAACAATGAACAGTAGCATGAGGCAGAAGAAAATTTGATCTTTATGGGAAGGGTTGGTTTGTCTTTTCACTTACAAAGGTATTCACTTAATTCATTTTTGTGTCTTTGTATGCAAAGGTAAAGAAGAGCCCTGCTCAGCGCTCAACACTCACACTAATTTTAAATGAGAGAAGATTCAGCCACCTTGGGTTTATCTACTGGCTGTATATGACTAAAAATGTTATGTATCATTCTGACCCCAACATATAATGTATGTATCTATTAATGTGAGGGTCAACCACTATTGCATTACTCTGTAGCACTGGTTTAGAGCAGAGGGTTTAATTTGGTTGTAGTTAAAATTTAACTGCTCCCTAGCTAACTGGGTTACATGCTTTTCTGAAACCAGTTCTCTTCCTAGAGGAATTTCACATTAAAGCTTTAAGATTAGAAAATCATGTGAACATTTTTAAATATTTAAAAACAGTAATAAAAAAGTCAGTTCCTTCTAAAATAAACACAACGTTTGAAGCAGAATAATATTTTAATAAAATTAAATCTAAGTATTCACAAAGCATTGTGCACATACAGTACATACTGTATTTAAAGCCTACGGATCTTAAATCATTTTATTCTAATGTAGTCAGCTTTGGACACAAGCTAAGCTTACTCATTTGGTAATATGAAGGTTTACAATTGCTTCTGAAAGTGATTTTACATATATACATCTCTCTATCTCCTTCTACATGTAAGTGTAGGTATATACACACACTTGTGTGTATATAAATATATACACATACGTACACACATACGTACATATATAAAATACACACATGCACACATACAGGAATGTGTGCGTGGTGTATGTGTGTGTCCACATACATATATACCCTATCTAGGATCATTGTAGAGGGGCCAGTCAGTAAAAACAGATAACTGCAAACAACCACCCTAATTATAAAACAAAAATGTGTAAAGTATTTTTTAATTAAACAGATTGTTAATAATTTGTATTAACAAAATGAACACAGTCTTCTGTATTATATAGAAATTAGATTTATTGCATTTGATTATGTTTGTGTGACAGATGAAGAGTACCTGCCTGCTCATGACAGCTAACTTCCACGATGCAATTAAAAAAAAAAAATAAAAAAAAAATACTGGAAACAAATTATTCAATTAATGCAGTTTTGTGGATGTGACCTATGGTGATACTTTCCAGCATGTGGCAAGGTTTTCCTGTCTCTTAAAATACTGCCCTACTTCAACTGGTTTGGAAAGAAGCTGGTTTCTCTGTCCTAATTGTTTCAAACCCATAAGATTTGGTTACCTTATTCTTTTTCTAGTTTCAGAATCACTGTGATTTATTGTAAAAAGCTCACTAAAGAAAGATAAATCAATTTTCAAAAGTGAGCTAGAAGATTTTGCTTGAACTTTAGCTTGGTCAGGTAGGAGTTTTTTCTATGTAAATTATTGTTATTGGTCTCCTATTTGCTCTGATGACATATCCACAATAAAATACTATTTCCATGACAGCAGTAAATGGTAATCTCCATGCAACGTAAACTGTAATTTCAGAACATGCATGTTATTTAAAAAAAATAAAAATATAAGGTGCCTTGAGAATGCTGGCAGTTTTACATTTGGAACATACAGTTAGTGTGTGTGTGTGTATATATATATTTACATCAGAACTGCTCAACTTTACCTTACAAGCTTCAGATTTAGGAAAATATACAGTACTTTTGCATATAATGGTATATTCCTTGTAGCCCCTGAGTCAAGTATAGAGGATTTAAATACAAAAAAAAGGAAAAACAGCCATTAAAAGCACTTACATTTTCATGTGAAGTAATAGTATAAAAGTATTATTTCCCAGGAAGACCAGGATCAGAAACATGCCTATGAAGACTCACCAGAGGTTGCGTGCAGGGGTGGTGGGAGCACCCCAGGAGGGGCCGGGCTGGCCCCGAGGCGCCTTGGAGAGAAGGGTTGTCAGGCCTTTGCCGGGCTGCCATCCTGCCTCTGCACGGAGCTGAGCAGGATGGGGTGAGAGTGGGAGGAACGTTTTGTAAACCACCTGTGGTTCCAGCTCTTCATTGAAACCTTTGCAGTGTCGAGGTGGCATCCATCCTCACAGAGGACAGGGAAGCGAAGTTAGAAAGGTGCAGAGGGCTCTATTGCATTGAAAGGGGTTTCTTAAGCTGAGGTGCTCCTTCCTGCCCGTTTGGTGTGGCATGGGGTCAGGCTGGGCACACAATTTGAACACAGCCAGGTGACACCACCAGCTTCAGTACTGCCAGCTGGCTCACTTCTCTCCCCAGCAAGGAGAGCCCTTCAGTTGGTTGCATGGTGGACCTGCATAAGAGCTGAGCCCCTCTTTGCCACCTGTTTGGAGAAGCACAACAGGAAAACATTTGCTGCACCAGAGGCCTTATTAATATAAGGCAGAAAGCAAAAGAATGGTGCATAAAGCATCCCAGCTGTCTGACCACTGCTGAATCTTTGGAAGATGCCTTGCATCCAAAATATGAGACTTGCACTGTTTACAGTCTGTTCTGTCCTCCCCCCCCCCAGCTGCCGGCGCTGGAAACGGGAGCAGAGATGCCGCAGCTCCTGCTTCTCCCCAGCCCGCAGCACAGTTTCAGAGTTCGCTGCGCAGCTCCCGTTCACTTCTGCAGCCTTTCACCAGCCCGACAGAAACCCAAACTGCTGCCTGAAGTGCCGGTGATTCGTGCCAGCAGCACTGAAGGCACCCAACTCACCAGAACTTGTCAGCCCCCCCCCCAGTAAAACTGTGTGGGTGAGCAGTTAGTTAACGAGCACCGTCCCATGCACACAGAAAAGTCAAGTGAAGCACTTTTACAAAAAAACCCACTCATTTTCTCAGTCAGACATCCATAGCCCTTACAGTCCATCCTCTGGTTATCATAACAATCCGGGTTTGAGGAAAATGGCCTAACTGCTGCACAGGGGCAGGCAGGGATTATCTAGCATCACACACCCCCACAGCAGAGGCCAAAACTGGACAGGGTTCCTTGTGCCGGAGTTGATGTTTGAGCCCACAAATGACCTTTCTGCCATCTTGAAAAGATGAAAAACACATGAAAAACTGAGAACTCGTTTTACTTTAATCTGAATTTTTGCCGGCCGCTTGACAGAGTCAGCTTTCACCCAATGGCTACTTCCAGTCTGAAGTAGCTTCAACATTAATGGCAAACTTTAGCAGTTAGTGTGTTTCAAGAGCAAAGCAAGGAAAGAATGCAAGATTTTTAAATTCTAAAATGATCTTAGAGACTTCCCTGAAGTTGGTTTTGATAAGAGCTTATTCTTTCATTCCTAATGTCTGCCATGAAATATGTCCTAATATCTTATGTATCTCCTAAAACAGAGATTTAGGGTCTTATCCAGCCCTCAGACCCTAAGAACGGGAATTTGTCCCCTTGCACTTGATGTGTGTTAGCAGCGCTCCGTTGTGCAGCATTTCAGTGAACATCGCATTAACAAAGATATTTTTGCTTAGTTCTCTATGGGTGTGACAGCTAATTTCCAAATGAACAGCAAGTTCCAAGGCACCAACCCGCTTGCTGAGGATGGCAGGCGCAGCGTGCCCCGTGATTGCTGCTCTTCTCCCTCATTGCTCGCACGTTGTGAGCAGGGTGTGAAGAGAGCAGCTGGGATTGCTGTATGCAGAAGGACACATTACACTGCTGCCGAGGGCTTCTCTTCTCCCCAGACATTATTGAACAGTCATTATTTCATACACACACACACATCTTATTTTAAGCTATTGCTTAAAAGGTAACAACTAGTGCTGTTTGTGGTATTTTGAATGTGGTCATTTAGTGCTATGGTAATTTTTTATACTATTACGATATCATGTCTTAATACTCTGAGGCTGCTCTGTAGGCCATGTTGTCTCATTGGATCCCACATCTACTTTTTTACATTCCTTTTAGAAAAGAAAGAAAATCAAATGAAGTATTTGAGTATACATTTCATTTTGGCGCAGCATGGATCATTATGCTATGTGACTACCATTTAGGAAATGGCTCATATAGAACCTGGTGGGTTTTTACCGTGGAAGGCTATGAAAGCGCTTTGTCCTGCCGAAGGCACGCTTGCTGGTTGTGGGGCAGCTCACCTCTCATCTGAGCTTAGAGAACTCGAGTGAAACCTGCACCACCCACAAAGGGAGATCCTTCCACCTGCCCCAAGTAGCCACCTTGTTAGTGGTGGGCAATTAGTGTTGGTTAGCAGAGTCATGCCAGCCCTAATTACATTCAGAGGGAACCTGAGGAACAAAACTTTGCAGATGTGTTACAAAACTGGACTAATTAGAAGGGCGTTAATGTGGGTTATGATGATACTACACTGTCTGGGTACAAATAGCTACAGATGATGCAGTAGCTCCTGACTCACCTGGTTTTTAATGAAGACATACCTAGCGAAGAACAAATTTTTCCTCCTGTAGGGATTTCCTTGGTTTGGGGAGAAGAGTGACAGATGTCAGCAGATGCAGCCAACCCTCTCCTGTTGGCCCTGTTTGTTGTCTAATGTTAACACATTCAGCTGGGTGACACAAAAGGCCTAGGCGTCAAATTGCTACTTGTTCCAAGATAGTTATCTTTAATTAAAAAAAAAAAAAAAAAAGTGCTCAAAGCTTTTAATAACATTGTGAGAAAAGTAGAACCTATTTTGAGGTACGTGATATTCTGCATTGTATAATTTATCTCTGTGTAGTTTCTAAATAAGTTAATGACTTATTGAGTCATTATTATATCATTATAGTTATGAGTAATCATACCACATCCCTCGCAGCTTTGCTGGTTTCCTGCATATCTGAAACAGGCAGTGATATATTAGATGCTCTCTCTTACAGAAGAGGTGTGGAATATTTTAATAGCCATTGTGTAATTATATTTTGAGTTACACAACCAATGGGATTTATTGGTTTTCTTGTATTTGTTTTGTTTTCATTTATGTCTAGTTTGGCTTAAATAAATCTGAACAATGTAGTGGTTTAGTTGCCAACAGAATCCAGGCTGAAAGCCAGATCTTAAGGAGTACCAGTCTAATGCCAAAGTAATGTAGTGTATGAATCTGGTGGGAGGAGAGGAGGATGCAGGAAGGAGCGTATGGGGTGCGGCTGTAAATTACTGTGTTCTGTATCTCCCTATTGGAACGTCATGCTTTAACTGTGAAAACCTGAGGAAAGCTGTCTTTTCTAGATTGTTGCATTGTTATTGTTACTTTTTTCCACACAGTGTTATTTTAACAGTTCAGAGAAAGAATTTGTCAATAACATGCTTTAAGCAAAAGTAAGCATAGGTGAATTGGGTTGGATAGGATTTTTAAGAAAGCACCTGTAGCCCACAGCTGTAGGTACTATAATCAATTAGATTATTTAAGGTGCAGACCCTCTTCTCATTTTTTTTCTGCACTGCAGTGGTTGTTCATTAAAGCAAGTAGTTCTTTCCTGAGAAGTTTGTTTCTTCATCCATATGAAACCTTTCTGGAACTGCAGAGCAGAAGTTTTATTGTGTAGTGTCCTATTTATTATTGTGTGGTGTCCTACTTAGTAGTCAGCAGAAAAGACTATTAAACTGCAGTATCATACCTGAAGATCACTCCTGTGCCATTTCAGAAATACCTGTCAAAGATGCTGCCCCAAAAAGAAGAAGTTAACTCAGTGGAGAGCTGTTGGAAAAATTAAACTGGAAGGGCAAGTCAAGTGTAGGTTGAAAGAAAAGGACGTATTCCATTCCTTTTCTAAAGGAATGCATTACTGCACAGTTGTGTCCAAATATACTAGTCTTGATAAACTTCATTGTTCTGTGTGGTATGATGAATGTCTGTTTGTGTGCTTGTTTAGAAAATCGACTATAGACAAGATTCTGATATTATCTGAAAACAATGGGATCACAGTTGGAGAAAAAACATATGAAATAACGCTTCCACGTGGTATTGTTATTAAATTATATACAATTATAATATACATGGGCAGTGGTATACATACAGCAGTTGCTCTAAAGTATTTTAAAATAATGCCTGTTACAAATACTATGACTCTACTGTTGAAATTTGCCTGTGTTGTACCTTGGTGTGCATGTGCAGCCATTCCACCTGGACTTACTTGTCTGTTGCTTTAAGAATCCATGGTATTTGGTCATAGAAGTTTTTAGCTGGTTCCCAAGTATTGCTTTATGATTTTCTTGTAGTACAGCAGCCTTAGACTTTTCTTGGATGCCCTGTTTAAATTAATTTCCAGTCTCATGGGAGATGGACTCTTGGGCCCAGTTTTAATTCCTGGAACACTACCAAATTTGCAGTAACAAATAAACCAAGATTATTCCATATCGTCATATACACAACACTTAACATATATTCCTATTATTTAAATGTGTTTTCTTTCTCTCTTTCTTGTAAAATGTGTGTGGCTTTTTTTATAGCTGGCATGCCACAGAAGTTCAGCAGAATGAGCTGTGGCAAACCGATGCTCAAGTTTGATGCTCTCAGGAGGTCTAAATAAGACAGACACTGCAGAAGTGCATCCTTGCTCCATCCATGTGCAAACAGCCACTTCACTTTTGCCTAGGGTTGTTGTAGGCTTCTACTGAGGAAGAAATATAAGCACGCTGAATGTGTGATTTGCATCCTTCCCAAATTCATTGCCTTTCTTAAAATACTTAGCTGAATTTAGTGCTCAGTTTAAAAATGCTATTTCAGTAATTGTTACCTTCCATGGACTTCAGATCACCTGCACGTCTTCAATAGACACAGCACCAACATGAACTACCCAGACTCCTCTCAAGTTTGTTTATAGTAATGCAGTTCAGTACTTTAAACCACAAAGGTTCAGCTGTGTAGTCCAAAGTACTTTGTTTTTCCTTCTCTTGTGCAGCCAATGATTTTATATCTACTAAACAACTGTGCTTTTGCAGTCACTGCTCTACAAAGACTTTACCCATCCACAGATCGTTCCATGCTTTCAGGTATTAATTACAGCAATACAAAGACTGATAAAGATACCATACACATTCTCAGCATTCAAAACACACAGACTACTGCAGTGGTAAGTCTACACTATTTCTTCCTCAAATTTATATGCAGCCTAAACATGATGGTATGAAGCAGCCTTGGAGAGGTTGGAAGGGAGTGGTCAGAAATGGGAGAGTTTTCATTATTACCCAATGTGGATTTCCAAGGGCAGTTCCAGCCAAGCCCAGCATCCCCAGGTCTGTTGTGCCTGTGCATAGGCCACCAGTGGCGGGTGAGGACAAGGCGAGG
>JANZLP010000001.1:38109718-38121580 GCA_026930925.1 Chelictinia riocourii | reverse complement strand
TTGTCACCATTTTTTTTTTTAGCATCTCCCTTTACTGGAATCTGATCTTCCTTTTTATAGAATCTTTAAAGCATTGTGCCTTCTGTTCTTGAGAGAAGGAACTTGACACTTTTCTTAGGTCAAACCTGTGTTAAATTTTTGCCAGAAGAATTTTAGGTTAGGCTTTTGGTTACATAACTGTGTACTGGCAGGCCTAGTATAGCTGTACCTACAGGAGCTGAAAAGAGCTTTGCTGTGATAACTTTTGTTTACTTGTGGCACTGGTTAAAACTACTTTGAGGGAAACATTCTTTGCCAGGAGAAAGGGTATCTGCACTTCAGGATCTAAAGCTTTACTTGTAGATGTCTTCTGCTCTAGTATAGTACCTGGAGTAGAGATGTGCTGCACAAGCAGGAGCATCAAAAGCTGGAATACTGCTGTAAGTAGTGTGAGTACCTCAAAGATGAATTCCCTTCAGTAAATGCACAGTGACTCAGTGACCTTTTAAAAGCTGCAGACTGAGATAATCCACTTATCACTAGTTCTATTGGTGATACATCAGCATATATATGGTATAAGAACCCAAAGGACTTGTAGACTCTATCTCATTCAGGTAGGCAAAACTTGATTTTTACCAGTGCTACCGTTAACTGTTACAACTTCTTAAATTTTTTCCCCTGTTTTGATCAACCTTATAAATTGATTGTTTTCAAATTTTGACACTTTTGGAGTTACATGAAAATTTGAAAACAAACTTGTTAGTAAGATTCCATTTCTTACAAATGTTGATTGTAAAATATTTGAGTCTTATATTGTGTAATTTAGTATCAAGAACCTGTCGTTCAGATTGACCTTCTGCAACTTTTAATAAAGCCAGTGGAAGGCCTTGGAAGTAAGGAAGCTGTTGAAAAGCAGTGATTTATTACCAAAACAGTTGGTCCCAGTAAGCTGGAAAGGTCAAGCTGACAAAAATCTAGACTCGGAAAAGCTGCTTCAATGTAAGAAGGCATTATCAGAAGGAAAAAAAAAAATCCAGTGAAAGTATTCTTGGGAAAAATGTAGTTTTGTTAGTGAAGAAAACAATGTAGTTGTCCTGCAATGTTATTTCAGAAAGCTCCCTGTGGAGGGTCTTTTCTGTAGAGTACAAGCTGGAAAGCTGTTGATGCCTCTGAAAGAAAATGTGTAGGAAGGATTCAAGCAAGACAAAGTCAAGCAAGAGAAACCCATTGCAGAACAACTAACAACAGTAGTTAAGATATTCACTAGCATAGAATACCATATTCATGACTTTCTTCTAGGCTAGGCATGGCAGAAATTAGCACCCTTGGTTTCCCATCTGTAAGGTGTGTGTTTTGGCCAATGGGTGAAGAGGGAACTAGGAGGGAGGGGAACTTGAAAATAATCCCTGTTAGTTTCCTAAAGATTCTAATGGTCAAAAAACAGTCCTTGTCAGATGATTCTCAAACGCTTCAGCAAAGACCTTGATTCTTCTGATTATTTTTTGTTTGTTTTATTCATGTAAATTAGGAATTAATTCTGGAGGAATCAGTGGGATTATACAAAGCAAGGAGAAAAGGAGCTTCAAAATATGTTCTTATAGCTTTAAGGAGATTGTAGGGAGAGCAAGAAGTTAGATGTTTTAAGGGGTTACTGAATTTGTTTCCACTGTAGTAATTCTACAAGCAGAAGATTTGAGATAATTTCCGTAGAAAACTTTTCTTGTTTGTGAATGGGTTTTGTGGTTTTAAATTTAATATACATTGACTAAAGACAAACTCTTCTTTTGCATTTCAAAGTTCATCACAAATAACATTCTGTTCAGTAAAACAAAGCCAAATATTTCCTGATCTTTACAGGAGTTACAAAGTGAACTCCATTCTGTACTGCTGAAGCCATCACCCTTAAGTTTTCTAAAACATACCATGGGTTGTTGCTTGACTAAGGTGTGGGGCATCATGAGAATTCTCTTAAGGATGTACCCTGGCTAGGGGAACTGAAGTGTGTCATATGACAGCATCAGATTTGAAATGACACTATACATCAGACTTCCTGCAAGGATGGTCAAAATATTCCTTTTTATGATGGAAAATAAATTGTCAAAAATAGAGTAAGAAACTGTTCACGTCTCTAGTATTTGTATTTGAAGCCCTCAGTGGAAAACTTCAGCTTTCTGTAATAATATAACTGTCAATAGACTTGCCCTTCACACATCTTATCTACTTTTTGTTGGGGTTTTCTACTTGATTTAAAAATTTTGGCATTTCACATTTCTATATAGGCTGTAGGTTAAAAACTGTAGGTCAGTTAGGGTGGAAAATCACTCCATTCTTCAAGACTACAAGGATGCAAGTATATATGCTTTCACTGGAACAATATCATTCCCTTATTATCATGTAAGGAAATAAATTTTGTGCTCAAGTGCTTAGACTATGTCTTTAGATTTGAGATCTGAACAAGTTACCCTGTTAGTTATGAAAATGCACCAGAAAGACTAGGATAGTAACATAAATCAGGAAAATACATGAGAAACTAGGCTGTGCATCTTCCTTGGTTATTTAAACAGAAAGGCTTGTCTTTGCATTTGCAGTAGTGCTAACGATCCAGTCAAATATTTGAGTCAAACACATCAAACCTTGCTGAAACAAACTATAATTTGTGGATTGTGCTCTAACTACATCTGACCTTTCCTAGCCTGACTGTGTACTCATTTATGTGAGCATCTGAACAGCATTTCATTGTTTCAAGCTGTCTTACAGATAGTGACTTTTCTGCCTAGGAAACATGTTCACCTTCCTATTCAGTTTTATATTAAAAAATGCTCCCAGCAGGTAAGTATTATCATACACTTTAAATACAAAATACTGTGCCTTTATTGGATGAAAATGTTAATGCAGGCCTTTGCCATGCTGACGTTAGGTTTTTAAGTATGCTTGAACATGTGCTATAAACTTACACATGCAACTGCAGTACATTATTTAGCTAGCAGTAGTTGTTTTCAGTGCCTTCTGTGTCTCACTAACGCGATATTTTGCTCCTTCCAATATCAATGGGAGCTTTACTAAGGATATAATAAATTACTGTAGCTTATTCTGCAACATTCAATTTTGTGATACATGCCAATTCTAGACAAACTAGAGCTCTTGTATGTGCCAGAAGTCAATCTCTTCTGAAGCACAGATCATGAAGACAACTGACGAGAACTGGCTTTCATCTACAAGTGAAACTAAATTACACAAATTTAAAGTTATCAGCATATATTCAAATTTTTTTCTGACAAAGTGTTTAAAGTGAAAATATCCTCTCCATTCCAAAATATGGATGGAACTTCCCTTTTTAAAAATAATCTAAGTTTGTGTTAATAGTTGGAGAAAAAGGAAGGGAACATAAAAGAAAGAAGAAAAGTATCCCTTAATTTTGAAAAAACATCAGTGTTCTTTTGTACTATTCTAGATTTTACATTCCTTTCTCTGAGGAAAGTAGTCATCATCCCTCCAGGGGCCGACAGAGATGTGGAATTAGACCCTTCCAGTATTGCAGGGATAGACACACTCATTCCAAGTTAAAAAGATTAAGTGACGCACAAGTGTTATACACCCAAGAGTATCATATCACCTTTCTTTAATTTTGTCATATAACTTTACGGGCCAGGGGAAGTTCATAATTCTTATTGATCTTTTGTCCTTGTTCTGAGACAAGCTACAAATTCTTAACACAGACAGCAATACAGTTTGGTTTTTTTTCTTAGGGATTCTGTCCATTGGATAATTAAGTCACATTAACAAGCTGAATGATCCAGACTGTTAGACAAGCACAGCTTTTTCATCACCAGCTTCCTGAAAGCCATTTGAACCAATGACTAATTTCTGAGCCAACCTTCCCTCCAACCCATGACACTCGCACAATCCCGCTTGAAACTTATTTCTGGTCCATTCCCTAAAGTAGCTAAAATTACACCACTACAGCTATCTTGCATTTTTGGGTGTTTTTTTTTTTCCCTTTTAGAATGTCATGTACCTTGATCTAATATTTTTGCTTCCTTTTTACAAATATAGTTCTCCAATAGAGCCCTGCTAAAATGGATTAAGGGTGCCTTTATATCTCTGTAGTAACTAATACACTGTGCAGTGAAAGCAGTATTTCCACATGTATTGCTACAATAATGAAATATCCATGAAAATGTATTACTTAAGCTAAATACATGCGTTCTTTTTGCCTTTCAATTAACATATTTACATCTCTCTAGGCTACCTCTTACAGACACTGTATTTTTAGAATGGAGCAAACTTACATACCATAAAAATAACATGCAGGCGTAGAGTTGCATTCTTGCTGTATTTGATGAGAAAATGTAGTCATGAAGTCTGATTTGTATTTAAAACATGATTTCACACATTACTGAAAGTCAAATTTTAAGAAAAATTCACCAGTTTGCATTGAATATCAAGAAGTACCCAACTGTGGAGACAGCATTTTTTATCTAGCAAAAGTTTTAAATGCTCCACTTCTCAGATAATCAGCCTCATGGTAAGGAAACCCAAAGTGCTATTTGCTGGAAAATAACAATCAATTCCTACTTTGCACTGGGTCATCTCTTCTTCACTTGTAAAGGACTGAAGTTGTATAACAGAAAGTACAATGATAACTGTTCATACCTGGAGCAAAGAGAAATCAGACCAACTGTGAAATATTTTTTTTTCTTTCTCCCTGCCACCCTCCCCACCCCTCTAGCCCCAACTGTGTTGCCTGAAGTTCACTGTAAAGTTCATGTCTAAATAGACATAGACATTTTGCAGAATATGATATGCTTTGTTATGAATGAATGTCTGGAACTTTCTATTGAATTTCATATTTAACAAAGATTTCATAAGATAAGAACAGTTTTCTTTTTTCCCATGTGTAGGTTCTCCCTTATGGGATTTTACAGTTTGTATAGATCATGTTTGTTTATGGGTATATTTCATTAGTCTTCATTCTTCCTGCTACATATTTCTATTTCCAACATCCAGTATATTTTATCACTTTTCTTCTTCATGCTAATCTGCTTTTCTCAGCTCTCATGCTCTAGGATGTTCTTTTCCCATCACTTTATTCCAGCAGTGCCTATAGCTAGAAGTGTTCTTTGACATCTGCTAGACCACAGAGTAACAGCTTTAGGGAAGCTGGAAAACCCATTACTTGAGGAATCTAAAACAAGACGAAGCAAGAAACCAACACGTGTATGGAGTGACACCTGTATCAGCAAGGTCTGGACTTCAGAACTTTGAAAATCCTTTTGAACCGTGACTTTTTTTGGCTAATTTTTGAATGACTGACTGAACTACTGGAACAGGGTTGTAGCAAAGAGGAAGACTGCACTTTTCTGTTATATCTCTCTGTTTTGTTTTTGTTTGGTTGGTTGGTTTTTTTCTGGGTATAAAACTAGAAGGTAAGCCTAGGTATTTTTCAAAATAGCTTTGAGGTTTTGCTCAGTACACCTTTGTCCTCAGATGTCACTTATTGTATGTCTGCCAGCAAAGACTGAAATACAAAATGTTTAGCTCACCTGTATCGTACAGAGCATGAAATAAAGAAGCTTATCATGGGACAAAAATTACAGCTTAATCCCCAGCCAAAAATCACTTGTTCTGGTATTTATTTAATCTGTGCCTGAGAGTACTCAGGAGGTTTTTTTATTTTGTTTTGTTCTTCTCTGCGTTGGTCTAACTGACATTGGTAAAACAGTGGGTCTGTTACTGTACCTGTAAAAGTTCACAAGTTTTGTCACTCTCACTGAAGTGAGCAGATGCAAGCTAAGGTGTAGGAAAAAAGATGTCAAATCCCTTATTATACTTGTCTGGAATGCTAGAATATTCATTTTAACCTTATGTCCCATGAGTAATGGGAAAAGTATACTTAGAATTTAGGCCTTCTTACTGGGAGACTTTACCTCTGTTTGGTTTTTGGTTGTTGTTGTGGGTTTTTTTTCATAATAAGGTATGATTTGAATAGCTAAGTAGTAAATGCCCATGTTAACCTTTGAATTGTCCAAAATCGAAGAAACAGATTTTGATTGTGATAGCTAGAGTAGTATTTTAACTTCCATCAGAAACTCAAGGCTGGAAATAGTATGCTTCAGATTAATGGCACTTTTATTGATGAATCTTTCTAAATTATTATAATTTTTTTAATTAACTACTTGTTCGTTTACTAAAGCAGCTACACTAGTTTCTTGTATATTAAGCTTTTTTAATATTAATAGCACAGGTGATATGTTTTAAAGCTAGGGGAAGCTAGTTGAAGGTTACTATTTGCAAGTATGAATTCAAAATCCAAATAGCTGGACGGCTCAGTCACGACACTGTACCTCTGGGTTTTCAATTATTCACCAAAAGACATTTGTTTGTAGCAATGCTTCAAGAATAGCTAGCCCTTAGGTATTCCCATATTTGTCTTAAATGCAGAATATTTATGAAATGATTCAGCAGGTCTCCATTCATCAGCATTCATTACTGGTTATTCATTACTTGCCTATTTTCAAAGTTGCAGCCATTATGACATGCAGCTAAGAGCTATGCCATGTGACTGATGAGACCAATCCCTTGCATCAAGGCTATATAACAAATAAACAATGAAAACCAACTAAAATACATAAATAACCAAGAAACATTTACAGAAAATAAAATGCACGTAGAAAAATGCTTAAAATTTGGCAAATTGTTTAGCTGTCATTGGGAGTTTGATTATTCTAGAAAACATTGTATTAGGGAGGGATGTATACACATCATTTGGAAACTCAAAAGTGCATATGTAAGTATATAAGTACACAGGAAAAAATTACCAAATCTCACAAACTTTGATTAATGTCCAGTTATGTAGAAACTCAGCTAAGTTGTCATTGATCCTAAACTTATACTGGCACCCAAGGGTTGAAGAAGGGGGAAAAAAAGGCATCATTATGGTAGATCCTGTCCACATGCAGCTTTTTAAACTGCAACTGAACATTAGAATTCACACAACCTGAAGGTCATCGAAAATGACACTAATTTACAAATTAATTATGGAGGGAAAGTTTGGTTATATGCATAATGCTTTCTTATCTAGTCAGACCAGAGGTTAAAATGCCTTATGATTAATAATATACGAATAATCTATCCAACTTCTATTCATTAATGGTTTGAAAAGTCCACTTCAATTTGCAGACTATACCAGGCTGGTAGGGGCTGCAGAACACCAGGATTAGGATTAAAAATTATCCAAGCAAAATTAGATAAAATGGTCTGACAAAATAGGGTGTGGTTCAGTGGGGATGAGTACAGAGGTCTATACCTAGGTAGGGATGTGCAGCTGAGGAAACATGACTACAGAGCAGTGCATTGTAAACAGGAGCATCACTGTAAAACCTGTGGAGCTTTCCCTAGTCTGTATAGGGCTTTTAGGGTCTCTCTTGCAAAGCTGTGGGAGGCAGTATTCAAACTCACATACCTCAAGAAACATGTGGATCAGTTGAAGGCAGTCTAGATGAGATGGGTTAAAGAAAATTAGGGGTAGAGAAGCATGACTGCTGAAAAAATAGCACACTGAGTTTGTTAATCTAGACAACTAACAGGAAACCCAATGGTTTACATATGTGAACTATGATGAAAAGAAAGGAAAGGAATAAACTGGTCTCTCTGTCCAAAAAGACAAGAATTAATAGACAGAAACTGCAGCCTGGAAGACTCAGCTTATCTGTTTTGGGAAAAGCTTTTAAAGATGAGGATAATCATATGGGAGAAAGACTACAGAGGGAACTCATGAAATCACTTTTTCCTCTGGATCACATTCTGTTGTATTTCTCCACATTTAAAAGCCAAGTAGGGATGACAATAAAATACAAATACAGAAAACTAACATCTATTTGGAATCAAAATACTGTATTATTGAAATGATTCAAAGAAAGATAAGTAAGATGACTTGGAGAAAAGTCAGTCAGCCCCATACCTTGGAGATGCAGCCCAAGGCCACTCTAAAAAGGGGTTTGCAGTTTGCTATGTAACTTCCCAGGATTGTCTATACTCTGTAGATACAGAACCGAATCCTAGAATAAAGACCATTGACTGTAACAAACTGGTAGGGAGTTCAGATGGCATCTGCTATAATTAGTAAGATTTTAACTTGAATTCAGGGTTACTTCTGGGTTGAGAATAAGAAGAAAATAGAAATCTGTTAGTGATCCAGGATGTGATCTTTGAAGGAAATCTTCATGACACTGACTGCATACAGGTCCAGACAGTCATAGACAGAATAGCATTCCTACACATGCTTAAATGTCAGTATAAAGAGAAAGGTATATTTTGTGAGAGTTACTCAGGTGCTGTTTGACTTCTATATTATGAGAATTTTTGTATTATATAAAATATTCTGAATTACTTATTTCATTTTCCCCCTGTGTATACTGAGAGGTTTTTTGAGTGGGGTAAGTTTAAAAGTCTTGATAGGCAGAGACGCAATACATTCAAGGGTTAAGGTTCCCTTGAGATAGCATTTAAAAAGCTGATAATTCTTTTTCAATACAATGGAGAAAAAGATCAGTGTGTAGAAGAAAATATTTGAGAGGAAAACAATGTATGGATCATCACGATTCATAATCAGGCAAGCGCCTGATCATCCCTGCATTTTGAAGTATTTCCCAAAGTAATGGTAACTACAATATGACCTGACTACTCAGGTAATAAACACAATTGAAAGGGAAGGGAAAAAAAGACAATTAAAAAGTGCATTTACTACCCAGCTGAACTATTACCAATTTCTTTTCTTCTTTTGCTTTTTTTAATTGGCGAGACAAAAATAAATCAATGCATGTTCTGAATATTACTCCTCTTACAGTGGATGGATAGACTCTCTTCTCTCTACCTTACAGGAACACTGAGGTTGAAGCTTCCTGTAATGGATGCCAACTTGGTGTCATAAATGCTCAAGAGAGTAGGTCCTCTTTCTCTTCAGTTGTCTTAAAAGAAAACAAATCCCAAACTGGTGAGTCCACTGAGTGTAAGGAAAAGGGAGAAAAACTTCTTAGCTGTGTAGGACCATGTGTCTTAGAGCACAATTGCAGAGGAACACAGTCTCAGAGAAAAGAATAAAGTCAGTCTCTGCAATGTTGACTTTATATACATATATATATATATGTGTGTGTGTATGTATTTCTGCTAGGGGTAGCACAAGATCTCTAAAAAATATTTCAGCTAGGAAGTTGGAGCTTTTAGTGGCAGAACAGCTTAGCTGCTACTCCCTCAGTGAAAAGAAGGGTAAGAGCATACTGACTTGGACTGAAAACAGCACTGATATGAAGTATATAGCACATCGTTATCTATTCAAAATGGCTGTTAATGTTTGTTTCTCAAATTATTCTCTTGTTTTCACTGAAACGTTCTTTAGGGCAGAAGCCCAGCCTCCCTCATCTGCTTTGGTGAGGAGTCCTCCCTCCAAAGGCTTCAGTGTTTGGCTCAGGCTGCAGGTTAAAAATGCTGTCTGTACAGAAGTCATCCCTAGGAATACAGCTTTTGTATAAAAAAGCAGCCAGACAAAATCTGGCAAAGCTGCCTTCTGTATTTTGCTAAAAGACTTGTCCCTAAAAGGACATGACTTTTAAAAGAAGTATTTTAATTTAGATTGTGACCAAAGTATGACATGTGATCAATTACAGCAAAGACTAGATGAGGAATTCCAGAAGAAACTGGAGAGGAATAAGATGATTGCAGAAGAACAAACAGCAAAACGCAGAAGGAAGCGGTAAGGGCAGATTGTTCCCAGGAGGCTTGACATGGAAACCCTCATGCCCTGTGCCTCATCTGTAGCTGCATGCTTTGGGTAACTGCTATCATTCTGTGTCTACATCTATCAGTTGAGAAGTCACGCTGTGGAAATTAATTTTGTTAATGTCATTGTTTGGTTTCTAAAGGTAGCTGTAATCTTGACAGGCTTTGCTGGCATGGCTTATTTTCCGTGCCATAGCTAGCAGGATAACTTTTGACTGGTTGAGCAGCTTTTGCTGACACTGTGGTGTTGACTGCAGCATGCCTTACTGCATATTTGTTATAGCAATGTCAGGAGAAGTTTGTACATCTGGCTTAAACAGATATCTGAAACAGCTGACACCAAGCTGCTTAAGTGCAAATATGGGTGCTGCTTAATGGGTACATGTATGGATTTAGACTACTAGAGCGTGGTGGGGCCTGATGCTGTCCTCCGTACACTGTCAGTGTGACTAGTCCAGTTCAGTCTGTGAGTACTGAAAGGGCCACTGATAGTATTGTTAAAATCAGTAGCCACTTCTACCTACCTCACTGAAATGCCTGGCAGGTCAAGTCTAGCAAGTTAGATGGAAAAATTAAAAAATATTAAATCCATCCTTCTCTCCTCCATTTTTGCACAATCTTATTTAGTAACATCCCAACATACAGCTTACATTAAATGCATCTATTTAAGTTAGAGCTTGAAGGTTTTTCAATTCTTCTGCAAATAAATCATTAGGTTGGTATCCATCATTTACCATCCTATCTCTGCCTGTCCTAATAAGCAACACTTTGCATTTGTCACCACCTTCTGTAATTGTTTATCATGGAGTAGTCCATTATAATCCTTGGAGAAACCTTTCCTCAGCACTGAGGAGCTGCAGGATTTGGTGCACTTTAATAATAGAGACAATTTTTTTTTTAAGTCGTTCCAATGTTAGTAATTCAAATGGTTTTCTTTTTTTTAGATTTCATTTTATTGCCTTGTATTTAAGGCTTAGATATATATTTATATTGTCTTACCTATTTACTCATGCACATTACTTAAAACCTAATAACAAACAGTGACATTATTACTCTAGTATTTAGGATATCCATAATCTAAATTAAGATCCAGTACAAATGACTGCTTATTCTGACTTGATGGATAAATAAACATTCAACAGTAAAAAACAACAAAGACAGCAAATAAACCCTTACTCTGCTATCCTCTGCCAAGTGTCCAGGACATACAGCATGCCTTAAAGGCGGGTAAATGCAGGCATTGATATTAAGCACAGGAAAGCAAGTTAGAAAGTCAAATCCTACTAGTATAATTTTGGACAGGAAGGTCTTGGGATGCAAGAAAGACAAGGTTTGAGGGAAAAGATAACATCTTTATTTCACATAAGGACATATTGGTAAAAAGAAATAAGCATTCAGGCTCAAAATTCTTTTTCAGCTTGCATGCTCTAAAGCTTGTCTGTTTTTTCCAAGTGTATCATTATATTTCAGGAACGATATTATCTCTCCCTGCAGACTTTATAGTGCTTAAAATGTCAGCTCTTCTTGAAGATGTCTGCTTTGCACCTTCCATCTGTTCCCAGAGATGAAGCTGCTGTCCATCACTGCTTCTCACCCTTCCCACAGCAACATGGGAAAAGGTACATTTTTATAGATAAGAGTTTCCAAATAAATTATGGCTTTTAGATGGACATTAACCTCATTTTCATTCCCAAAACTAGTGGCAGAGACCACAGAGCATGGATATTATATGCTTGCCACATTAAATTCAATTTATAGGACCCAGTTCTCAGAGTAAACTCAAGAAAAAGTTACCAGGGATCCTGCTTTTCGTAGCAATCCACAGCAGCACAGTATCAGGCATAGACAGTGTTATGGGCTTGCATAGTTGGGTGCGCACTAAAGTGCAGTCTTCAGGCAGGGATGGCATAATTTTTAATGTGAATTAATTCTATGCTACAGCGGTTTGCCTCCAGGCATCCGAACACCTGCAGAAGTCATGTTTTTTGTCTGAGCTTTCCGTGAGTGCAGCAGTTAGCCTCATGGATGTAACATAAGCCCTGGCTGTCACCTTTATTGTGTGCTTTGTGACCTTTGCATTTGTATGAGTAGGTGGCTATAGACATGATG
>JANZLP010000001.1:37578732-37594162 GCA_026930925.1 Chelictinia riocourii | reverse complement strand
ACAGCAACAATAAGAGGCAGGATACTTAATCCAGGTCTTATTTAAATTTTTGCTTATGCATATTTACACTAGGGCTACCATTTCATACTCTGATCAGGTTTAAAGTTAATTCCCAGTTCTAGCACCATTCAGTTTCTTCTGACTTTGTTTAAACAGCAAGCTTTAACTATATTTACCAGTTGTATCACCTTATGAGTGCATACAATATCAGTTTAACATTTGCTGGATAATGAAATGTTAAAAATGGTCTGATTATTCTACTGACCATGTAAGGGGGGTTGTTTGAATTTATATATTTCTGAAAAATATATATTTTTTAAGATGGATAACACTATATGAATGTCATTTTCTGTCTATATTTCAGCAAATAGAATTAATTTTGAGAAACAAATCAACATAATATTTAGAATTTTTAAAGGTACCAATTTTTTTATTTCATTATTTATGGGTTAATATATAATGATTCTATTAAATTTTTGTTTATGGCAGCTATCTAGCCCTTAAGTGAAAATGCTTTGAGTAGCATGTATTTCAATATGTTAACATGAAGTATGAATGACTGTTGTCTTGGAGCTAATACCAATATCTAATACACTATATACATTTAGCAAGTTTCAATGATGTCACTGCCTTTTTTCAAACATTAATATTAATGTTAACCTGAATGGCATCTCTCCAAACTTAATTTACTTTTAAACAATCCTATAGCATATGTACCTTCAAGCCTGAATCATGTAAACATTAATAGTCTCAAGTTTATTTGCTTTTTGCACTTAGCGCTCAAATAGGTGGGAAGGTGGGTAAATCTGGCCATCTCCCAAGACATGACATTTTCTTTAGCCAGTTAAATAGAATACAGATGCCTTCCTCTCACTCTAAAATCAAGGTCAAGCAGATTAACAGAGTAATATGATACCCTTTTGCTAGGAAGGCCTGTATTTTCTGGCCTAGACAGAATATTAAAAACACTTTGTCCTATGCAGCTAGCAGAAAGGCACTCAGAAAATTGTTATAGCCAATGGTGGGAAGATCCCTTGACTATGGAAGATTGTGTAACGATGGGTGGACTCTCCGTAGGATGTCAAGGAGAAAAATAACATCATTAAGGCTGTCCTCATTTTAATGAGATAGTTTTTTAACTTCTTGGACCTTCTCGGGCCTCTAAAGAGCTTTAAATGGAGACTTGGGAGCAGCCAGCCTCAGAAGAGACCAGTTTACTAGCCTCCTTGCCCTGTGCTGCATTACACGCTCCACACATCTAGCACATGATCTAACTCCACATATTGGAAGATTATATAGAGCTAGACAGTATGCATGTTCCACAAGCAATAAAATGTTAATAGGGCAATCACAGAAAAATTGATGGTTTAGCATATTTTTCTTTTAATATCTTCATAACTACAAAAACATAGTCCAGGAATTTATATTAGAGTAGTAGCAAAATAACGATGCATTTCTCTCGACATATAGTTAGATAAGACAAATACAACTAGACATTGCGTTCAGTCTTGTCTGTGCTTAAGGGAAGCATTATGTATTCTGAGGGGACACTGAATGAAGCAATCCCAAATTGCTAAATAACTTCCAAAGAAATAGTTGTTTTGTTCCATCAAAGTGTGAATAGAGATAGCTTGAAGAATGTCACAAAGACAGAAACAAGGGCTAATGTAAATCACAATGAAAATGGACTGAGAGAGAAAATATTTAAAAGGACAGAATGGAGGGTTCCTATTTGAGTGATTAGTTAGGATTCGGAATCTTTATCATTATTTCTGTAATATTTTTCTTATTCTTGAATGATAACTATCTGGGACTGGTTGAGATTAATATTCCCATTTTTCCTTGCTACTTCATCTACACTGAATGTAAACAGTGAGACTAAAATGCCGCAGTATCCACAGGGTTAAAATAAATTATTTATATACCTCATTTTTTCTTCCCATGGATTATGTCTTCCCCGAGGTGAAGTTTTTCTGAAAGATTCTGATTTGGGGCTACAGAAGCTTTGTCCCAAGCATGCACGATCTTTTATATCCTAAACTCATATTGTATCAGGTAGAATGAAATCAATTGGATGTGTAAATTCCTTAAATAATAGCAAATGGAGCAAATTGAATTTCAAAGGGAAAAAAACGGTGAACCTGAAAAGCAGTGGTACGAAGGTCATCAGCAGAATTAACAAAAAAGTCTGGCAAAGTTACAGTTAGGCAGTCAGTAATACTCTATTGATCAGACTTTCTCAATCAATGATGCTGTGCCTAGATTATTGATGCAAAGGTATTAAGCAAAATTTTATTTCAGCTAACTTGTTGGCTCAGATGTCAACTGAAAGTCATTTCCCCAGTCAATCAAAGGTACAATAAATCTGAGCAGAGTTAGTTCTTCAACACCTTTGTGTTTATATCTTACTTTCCAACTATATAATAAGCTTTGAAATGGCAACATTTAAGAGTATCTTAACTAGGAAGAGCAAAGATACAGCATTTCCATAAAAACACAGAGAACCAAAGCACAGACTAAGTAGGGAATAGGAGGAAAGAGACACATCATACAACAAGGGAAATTGGCAGGTTACATCAGAAAATATCAAAATCTAAATCTGTATCTACAGCTGGCTTATAAAAAAATAATACAATTTCCTCTTAATCTTGACTTGTTCATGTCAGAAAGTCCTCCACTCATACAATGGTCTCTGCTACAGGAAGACCAACAGCAAAGTAGGTGGTTACTGCAGAATAAAGCAAACCCCTTCAGAGACACTGGCACCGGCAGCCTGGACAGTGCCCATCCACCCTATGGTTGGTTTTGGTGTTGCTGGTAGTCTTCCTAAAAGCTTGCATTTAGGTTTACTGAAACTTGGTCTACAGTCTGGAAGGGGAAGTAATATATAGCCTAGAAGGCTGCACACATGCACACATTCATCAGTAAATAGTGTTCTCACAAGGTATGTTCATCATAGCAGTGCTGAACTTCAGTGACAATACATGCAAGATCTGGATTTTACTGAAGCTTCTTGTTTTATGATCTTGTGCTCAGCATGACCCTAAAAATGAGCTGCTCAAAAGAAAATCACAAATATATATCACTAGGAGATCAGGGAAGAGAGAGTGGTGCACTTGCAACAATAGTTGCGTCATTTGACTTACCTATCAGTCACCATCTACAAAATATTTTGCTATAGTAAACTAAAAAGAGTACTAAGAAAGTGTGTGTGTTTTTGCAGGGTTTGTTAGCTTATGAAAGATGTAATTGACTTCAGTGACCTTAAACCAAATTCAGTGTAATGTAAGGATCAAAAGAACTCTTTTATCAAAGAAAATACAACAAAGTTTTACTTTATACTCTTTTTTCTTTCATTATCAAAGTGAACAGACTTACACTATATAAATTATATTGGACAGAATTCAGAAATCTTGAATTCCAAAGAAAAATTTGCATCCTAAAAAATGAAATTTGCTTATGAAGAAAAAAATGATAAAAGGCTTTAAGAAATTTTTTTAAAAGAAAAATTGAAAAAATATAAAAAAAAGACACTTGACAAACCATTTGATAATATATTCTGTCAACTGAAGTGTGATCCATTTTTGTGAGTTCTGTGAGAACCATATCTTGCATGGTGAATTCCTAAAGAGCTTTTTAGAAAGAAAATGCATTTGTATGCATTGAAACTAATTCATGAGAACCTACTTTGATCCTGGTTTATTTGTAATGCTATTCCTCCCTTCTCTCCCATAAACTTACACATAAGTAAGATCTGGGAGCAAAAATTTATCTACAACCTTTAAAAAATTACTTCAGCAATCAAAAATGTGTCATAAATTAATTTAAATTTCATTGAGTTGTTTAGGGGGGAAATCCTCTATTTTAAATTAATCGCTTCTGTGTTGTCAAGTTGTTTTAAATCAAAAATAAACAAAAGGAAAGACTGAAACCTATTCAGTTTTCAGGAGTACTCTATTAAGAAAAAATCAAAACCATGTCAATGTCAAGTCTGTAACCATAACTTGAGCACAGCCTCAAAGTAGAATATTCATCTATAAATATACCTACATAGGTCATATCTGATTCAGACAGTTGCAGTAGACATCTTTTTCCTATCTGGGTATTTGATCACATTAAGCTCCTTTATGAATCTCTGCACCAACTTCTACTTCATTACATTCAGTTGTCAGTCTTCAGTACCTTGCCTTCATTTCCAAGAGCTTCTGTGATATATCCACATTTGTCCACCTTTTTTTTTTTTTTTTTTTTTTTCTGTAGAAATACAGGCTTCCTCTGATCAGGCCATTATATAAGTCTACACTTCTCAGAGCTTCCTCTTGATCTCCCAGGTCTTCCTTTGGGGCCTTCACCAGCAAGGTTTCCTAGAAACACCTCCAACCAGCTGGGGCATGGTGATCATAACATCACTGCTGGTTTACTAATTTTCCCTCAACATCTTTGTTTTGCCTCTTGAAGTACACATACACGAGTCATCTTTTGATCATTTTTTGCACCTTTAAGTCTTGTTTGTACAACACCTGCCATAATGAATAAATAGCTTGTGAACAAGCTATCAGGGATAGTGATAATACAAATACTAACAACAGCATATACAGACTATTTCTTCATAGACTTGCCTTTTGTTTAGCCTTCATGTGTGGTTAGCCAAGTAGATTTAGTGTTAGTAAGTTGATACCAACTGGAGAGTCAGAAGCAGTGAAATATCCAGTAAAGACTTCATCAAGATTGTAAACTACAATCCTAAAGGTCCAATTATTTTCTAATTTCTGCCTCCCAGCCGCTATGATCAGTACTTTTGTTTTTCAACATTAAAAGCAGTTCTTATCCTTTACGGTACTTATCTTCTATGCTCTTCTGTGCTCCTACTGCTACTGGAACAAAATTTTAGGAATCATCATGGCAATTGGATATCCTTTTTTTTTTCCTCATATCTTAAAATTATGGTTTTAAATCTGTTCCTGCTCTCATCCAATTTTCATCTTCTTCTTCAACTTTTACAAATGTTTGTTTATTTATTATAAAACCTGCTTCACTCTCTTGCTTTTGATTACTGGTTCTTTTCCTTGTTCCCACCCCTAGTTTTTCAGTAAGTTTTCTCCCTTCACTATTTTGTTGGGTCACTGAAAGTTACATGGACTAGACATGAAGAATCAAACAACCCTCCCCCAAAGATTTTTTTCATGTTTTGCGTCTTGGCCTTCATAAGTCTGACTAAAGTCTCATAGGAGAAGAGAGGCCTTGTTTTTCTTCTCCTGTGTTGGTTGGTTTTTTTTTTTCCTTAAATAAGAGCTAGAAAACTGATTCCATACTGATCAAAACATATGCAAGTATGTTTTTGTATGCTTAAATAGTATTTAAGCAGTGACAGCTTCTCTGCCACTGCTACTAGCAACCTTTTTCCAGTGGTAATTACATTGTTGCTATGTTTTTTCACCTTTACACAGTTGTAAATTTGAAGTAACTTCAGTGAAGCATAGAATGAGAATTGGGGGAAAAAAAATCTGTGTAGTGTATCTGTTTGCGATTAACCATCATGTTTCCACATGTTGTATTCCTGCTTGAATTCAAGCAGTCTATGGAAACCTGATCAGCACTGTAATTATGGCCTGCTTGAATCAAGTCAGTCAAATAATGTCAAAACCAATTATTTTCTTTTCCAAAGGGCACAACAAGTTTGGGAATACACAAGAGAAAATGCAGATCTCAACATGTTAACAGTTTATGAACCAATCTCCGGGTATTCATTCCTTGATTCTTGTTGAATTGGCAATGATGGGACTTGAAAATTTATTGACACAATTTCATTAGAGTCATTGTTAGCCTTTTGTCGACACAGAAGCTACTCGTTTATGATATGATGCTTTGCTATAGATCACCTTTTTAATTTGGTCCGCTAGCTCGAAGAAAGTTAAGAATAAGGAGAAACGGGTTGCATTATTAAAATACTGCAGTTGAAAAACAAACACAATAAAAATACGAATATCAGCAAATGCAGCTGATTTTCAGAGGCACTGAGTTTGATGGGATTTTAAAGTGTTCAGTATTTTTAAAAAAAAACAGAATATCCTTGGAGTTTGAGCTAAAGGTTACTGTACAGGAAATAAAACCTGTTTACTTCCACGTGCCTGGGATCAGGCAACTCACTCAGGTGCCAGATGTCAGACAACTAAGTCTGGATATTTTGTGCTAAGTGCATTTTGTTTCCTTGCCAATCTGGAGCAAGAGTTTCTGCAGAAGTTAATGGTTTTTAACCTGAGCAAGACTTGTAGAATTGAACCCAGAATAAAACAGGTGCTAAATATTCGTTTAACTAATATGGCTTAGTTCTACAGAAGGATTAAGTATTCCTTTATGTAGTTCACAAAATTAAACACAGAATAATTTGTTGATACAATATTTTCATAGAGTACACATTCACATACTTTTCATGTTGAAAATTCTTAAATATTCTGAAGAAAGTTTTCTTGCAAGCTTGTGTTTTTAAAATTCCTTTTTGGAAAATCATCAACAGTCTTGATAAAGGTACTAATGTGAAACTCCTGAATCTAACATTCACTGCAGAAGCTTTCAGATAAAATAGAGCCAACAGAATACTGAGGGTATAGCTCTACAGTGTGTTAACAGTGAACCTGACAGGATAAATCCCATTTTATGATTTCAGGTTTTTAATAGAATCTGTTGCCTTTTATTAATCCAGTTTATGATTTATCAAACTTATTGCCATAACAAATGCCATCGAGATCATGATTAACAAGAAGTAAAATAAAAATAGTAATTTCTGTTGGACATTTGATCCTTTTCATATATAATGAAGTCTTTTGAGAAAGGAGGGTATTGTTAAATGTTGCTATATTTTTCAATATTTACAATAAGGGAGGGAAATCATCTGCTGCTATTTGCTTGAACTTCTTCATTGAGGAGAAGGGGAAGAAATAACAATCTATGTTATCAAATTAGCTTTTCTTATTCTCACCTTTAAGGCCTACCACAGATCTACATGTTATCTCTGCTTTGCCTCTTAATACATCACCTTTGCCTTGCTGTTTTAAGAATCACACTGATCCTGTTTGCTTTCCCCAAACCATCTCTATTCCTGCTTCCGTGCCATCTCACTTAGGTAAAATACTTTAATTTAAAACCAGCAAAAGTTCTGTATCTTGACATCCCTCAAGAAATGATACATTATTGCTTCCTACAAGATCTTAGCTCATTAGGACACAAGCTGAGAAGAACTAGATATAGTTTATTTTAAAAATTGAATGCAAGATCATATAGTATGAGTGTGAATATATACATTTACACTCACAGAAGAGAATGCAGTATATTTCAGAATGTGAATGTACCTCCCTGGTCTGTACAATCTGGGTTGGGACCCATAGTTCTAAAAGAACTGCATAGCAAAGGAGCATATAAAATGAAGAACTGGCATCTGACAAGCTTCCAAAGCACCTAAAACTATCAGAAAGTGGATTTCCCAAGTGAAATCTAACTGTTAGTGTCAAATTTATCTTTTTTTATCTTACTTGGGGTGAAGTATTTGAACAATGATTTATCTTCACCAGGCCTGACTTTTGGGCTTATGAGGTGCTGTCACAACCATAGTGACAGAAGGTTTCCAGCTACAAAATCAGGTGCCTGATCCACTGAGGAAGGAAAACTTTTCCTATGGCTGAGCACTGATCAGGCTGTGGTACGACTTTGCCTGTGGGATCTAATACGGTCCCCCCCAAAGAGGCTGTATCTCTCAAGACCTATTGCTCACCTGGATAATTGCGGCAACCTCCAGCTGAGCAGCCTCTCACCCAGCGCCCTTCGTTGACTGACACAGTCCAGGTCTGGAGTTTATCGGCTTCCAGAGTATCAGGTGTGAGGTTACAGATCTCAAGTTTTGTGAAGTGCCTCATGAAATCTTGAAATGATATCCTGGAGAAATTGAGGGGAAACTGAGCACAAATGGATTTACATGGTGGGTGATTGTCTGAAAGATCCTGGTGGAGTGGAGGAGGGTGACCAACAATAATGCCACTATTAGGGCAAGTTTGCAGTGGGAGTGCCATGATTTCCTAATGCATTTGGCCTGCTGGTTGGTCAATTTGTGCAGCTACAGCTCCAAACTGGGGGAAACTGGGCTGAGAGGATGGTACATAGGAAGGGTGATGGAGTGCTCGTGGAAGCGTAGCATAATTAGGACTCTGCTGGTGGCACTTGATAAACCCTGGGGGGAGAATGAGAGGATGGCAGAGCAAGGCTTATTGGGAATATGAAGGGGAACAGGGATTATTGCAATAGTTTTAGCAGATTTAAATAGTGCAGTGTGATTCTTTTTTTTCTGTGGTTGCTCATCTACTACAGAAGCACAGGCTTTTGATCAGTGTTCTCACCAGAACTCCCCATCCTCCACAATCTTGTGCTGCAGGCGGATTTTCTCCTCTTTGTTAATGAAGTTCCACTCCTCTGACCTTCAAAGGAGTAAACAAGTTAGATTACAATTTGCCATACAGTTTCCATTAAAATTTCTGCTCTTTACTGTAAGCCTCGTAGAGTGGAAAGTCAAAGAGTCATCTTGCTACTTTCATAGAATTTTTCCTTTGTGAGCTTTGCAGCCATTTGTTCTCATTGCTACCCTCTTTTCCACATGCCCCAATAAAAAAGCAATTGCCCTACTTGTCTCTGTCTTGCATTCAGACTTCCTCTTAGCAGCTCTCAAAAATCTGCTGAACTGTGTTAATTTTATTTAGCTTGAAAAAAAAAGTGTTTGCAGACTCTCATTGCTGGAGCAGCTATTGAAATTCCTTTTAATAAAACCTAATGAGAAGCCTTATCCAAAGTAACTCATGTAGTGACATTGTTTCATCCAGTTCTTTCATAACGTAAAAGATTTTTCTACTGTTACATCTCGTTTTGAAAATGGACATTGCTGAACTTGCTAGACAGTAAAATCAGATTGACTGTGCCGTTAGACTTGGCTCTCTCTTCATTGAGTAAAGCCCCTCTTAACATTTCTTTTAGGTACTCTTCTTTTTACAGCTTCAGCTAAGCACTCAACTATGATTAACTTCAAAGCATGAGTCAAAATGACAGCAAAGACAATTCAGATACTTCATCATTAAAGGTTAAGGTTGTGCACAGGCTGCATAAGGTCCAATAAAGCTGCATTTTTAAAATTTTTTTCAGATCAGGTGAAGCTCTGTTTTACTCACTTGTCACTCCAAGGTCCGTTCCATTCCACCTGCCCCCAGGGGTTTCTCAGCCTTACCAGACGTATTTTTTCCCCTTTAAATGTTGTCTAATTGAAAAAGAATGTAACAAGAATAGACTGAGAGTAGGTTCAAATGGAAAAGCTCTGCCTGTCAAATAGCTGATACCAGCTCCTCCAGTGATGGTGCTTTCCTGGGCCATGGCCCGGCCTGACCCACCTGGGGGGAGTGCTGAAAGGCTGTCCCACCAGGAGGAGGCCGGCTGTGGTCACATTTGCCCAAGCAGTAGAATCTCCTCAGAAAGCCACAACTTGGACAGGTTTGTTCCTCCACAAGGCTTTAATTTATTTAAGTATAAATGTTGTTTCCTGAGCTTATAATTTGTTTTGCTTTTTTCCTCCCGCATAGCTTTGCTGACATAAGTGGTGCTAGGCCAGTGTAGACCACAGCTGGAGGGAAAAGACTGTACATACCTCTTCCACGGCCGTGACAGAGTAGGCATGACCTTTGACGAGCCCACAAGACATCCGGGTTTCATACTGCATGGGCATTATGGTCTGGTGGACACAAGATAAAAACTTGTGAGTCATGCAAAGCTCAGCTGGCTGCTCTAAGGCAGGTAGTGCCACCCAGGGCTTTTGGAGGGACGGTGACACCATTCAGGTGACAGCGTTTTTTGTCTTGTTCTCATTGCGTTTGCCGAGGTGGCCAAGCTTAGTGGCCACAGAATTAATGTTGTTGCTTAGAAAGGACTGAAGCATGAACTAAAAAAGGAAAAAGTTAGTAATATCAGTTGGAAAGGACATTTTGTGATTTACTTTTTCCCTTTGTGTAGGTTACTGCTTTTTGCACTTGGAACATGCTAGTATATAGCATACTTAATCAAAACAATTAGATTTTCTATTTTAGGACTATTCAGCCCTTTCTGAGATAATATGCTCTTGTATGGCTCAGTAAGGTTATTACATTAACTGGAAACATCAGAGCAGATCGATACCTAGAAGAATACTTTCATCTTTACACATGGCTGCTATCTTACCACAATGACATTAAAACACCCTATTTAATACACTGTTCCTACTAACTTACACTATTATTTTTTAAATTAATTTCCTGTGGAAATGTACATTTTATTCCATTATTGTTAAACTCCTCATGATTGAATTTTTTTCCAACTGACATTCAGGAAGGGCACAGCTTTCTTCAGCAATCTGTTGCTCAGGCATAAATCTTGGTAAGCAACTGTTAGTGTGACCGATAGATTTTTATTTGCAAATCTCACAATGCTGTTTATCTGGGAGATAAAGAATTGAGAGCAAGATGGCAGGTGCACACAGTCCACTGTACTTGTAGGAGAGATCACTGAGATTGGTGGAAGGGAAGGCTCTGCTATGCGCACACGGACCATGTGCAAAACTTCCCCTCCTCCATTATGTGTGTCACTAAGAGATGAGTGCAAGGCTCTGTCAGTAGCTCTGCTATCCCTTCTTGACACGTTTGAGGGCGTGAGAAAGGCAGGGCTATAAACAGAGAATTAGTGAGATTGCACAGATACATTCTCAGCTTGCACAGGGAGGATCTCATCCAAATATTTCCTGGATGTTGCAATTATTTTCCATTATTTCCCTTCTGCTCCTGTTTCTTTTTTTTTTTTTTCTTGCTCCTGCTTCCATACTTTTTACACCTATAATCTCATACCTATTTTGTCTTTTCTTCATTTCTGCTCATGTTGTTGCTGTCATTACTTATCAGAACCACTTTGTCTTTTTTCTATTTAAGAACGTTAACTTCTGCTGGTGCCCTGGGTCACTTTTCTGAAGTGCCTCTGAAGCCTGTACTATCTGCCTCTTTCTGTCAAGAGTTATGGTTTCTTTTCTGATGATGGTTTAGGAGTGTGTAATAAGCAGCAGCACAATGGCTGCTGGGGCAGCAACTATAGAAAGAAAGCGAGAGAAACCTTCTTTCAGTAAACAGTCACTGGGGAGGAAATTCCGCTGAAACATGGGTGATTTGGGCAGCCATGCTTGCAAAACAAGACAGTCACTGGGCTTTCCCAAAGAATTACACATTTCAGTCTTCTAGGAAGACTAAATATGCATGTCAAAAGAGGAAAAATCATCTCTTTCTGCTGCAAATGCAGAAGACAGTTTGCACAACCAAAAGTTTTAGATTATGTAATAGAGGAAAGAAACCAAACCCCCAAACCAAATTTGAATTTGCTACATACTTGCTGACTCTTCTCACAACCTTCCCACTACTGATTCACAGACATCGCACGTATTTCTTCATGTCCGTTACTGCATTTCTGAGGAAGGGCCCTGCGGTACGCTGGCAGACACTCTTTCTGGACCGGGTCACACATAGCGAGGCAACGGTTTAACAATTTTGGCAGCAGGGCCGGCCCACGGGACCGCCGGCTTCCCTCGCTCCTGACCCACACCTGTTCTTACGGGCTGTTAACAACTCGTTAAAAAAAATAAATTACCTGTCAGAAAAACTCTTAAAAAACGTTTCCCCTTGCACCCCATAGTCAGGGGTGGGTTTACAACGAGGCTACGCTGCTGGAAGAAGCGGGGCCATTAGGCCGCGCACCTCCGGCGTAGGGGGAACGTTCCCCGGCTGTACCACTGCGTGAGCTCTGGGGGGACGACGACGACGACTTAGGGCGACTGCCGGTCGCCTCGGCACCATCCTGTTCTTTAGAGCCACGCAGCGATGAAGCCCAGCGAAAGAGCCCCACGCGAAACGCCGCTCCCTCCTCCAGCACCCAGGGCGTTCTCCCCGCCCGTCTCTTCCCCCCCTGCGCGTCAAATGGTACGAACCCGCAGCAGGTGTGGCCGATGGGCCAAACCAAGAGCGGGCGCGGTGGGGGAGCGGCGCGCGGGTGCGGCAGAGAGTGATGAGAGGCGGCGAGGCGGGAGGGCGAGACCGGGACGGGGCTGGCAGCGGCCGCATCATCGGGGAGCGACGCGAGCAGAGCGGCCGCCGCGGGAGATTGAAGTGCCTGGGCCGAGGCGAGGCGAGGCGGGGAGGGGGCGGCGCTGCCGCTGCAGCCGTTGCTCGGCGGGGGGAGGAGAGGAGGCGGCGGGGGCCGCCCGCCCGCCCCTCCGCCGGTAAGTGCCAGTCAGCGGGGGGAGGGAACGGGAAGGCCCCCGACCGCGCCGCGGCCTCTCCGGGCCCATAGCCCCGGAGGCGGCTCGTGTGCCCGCGCAGGGAGGGCCGCCGGGCGGGCAGAGGGCCCGTGTGGGTCTGCTGCTGCGCCGGAGGGAGGGAGCCGCCGGGCTGCAGGCCGAGGGGCCGCCCCTGCCCGGGTGTCTGCCCCCGGCCTGAGCCGAGTTGCCCGTGGCAGAGCTGCGGACTGAGAGGAGGCTTGTGGTGAAGCTGGGCGAAAACTGGTCTGCGCTCTCCGGGGCTGAGGAGTGCAGGCGGCCCCCTGCCCGCAGCGGCTGCCCCTCCTTTGCTGGCCCAGGTGTTCGTGCAGGCAGGCCGTGAAGTGAATCACGAAACTAGTCTTGGTTTAAAAAAAAAAAAACCAAACCAACTTGGTGTGTTTTTTTGGTGGTGGTTTTTTTGTTTTTTTTTTTTTTTTTGGTTGGTTTAATTTTTTTTTTTAGCTTGAGTCAGCTTCCTGAGCTGATTCAGTGTATGAGCAGCAGCAGAAGCGCTTGTGTGGGCAACAGAGGTTGGTGAAGAGGAGGAACTAGTGGCTGGGGCTGCTGCTTGTGGTAGAAGTGCTGGCTGAAAGTGTTAATAAAGCTACTTGCTAATTATAACTCGTAAGTTATTACAGATGTTCTAATTTAGCCATTCTTATCTTGATGGAGCATTTATTTTAATGTTGAGGTATTTCAGATGTCTCTTGGTAGATGCATTTCTCCTTATGCCTTAGAAACTGTGCAAGTGCAGGCTAGATTTCTTCAGGGAGGATTTCACCTTTTTAGAAATAAATTGCTTCTTGTACAGCGGAACTTGGGGGAAAAAAAAAAATACCAGTGGGTCACTATTGCTTGATTGTCTTCAGTTGCGAAAAGAGCAGGCTTTTAGAAAACTGACCACTATATGACTTTATTTTTCTCAGTGTGTTCACTTACCAGAACTACATTCACATTCTGTCACATACTGGATGATTTCATGTGTATAGGCATTCCTGAGTCTTAACAGATGTGATGAAAGGCATTTACCCTTCCCTTAACCGGCCTTTAGAATCACGACAAAAGGCTGAAGAAATACGAGGGAGGACAAATTTGTGAACTTGCTAGAGAATAGTTCTGTCTTTAACTGTGACAAATAGGGTGAGGAAAAATGGAATATTCCTAAGAAACTCTGTAACTGGACACCAATTTGATAGGTCTCAAAAGCATCTTGCCAAATCACTTTTATCCACAGAAGCAGCACCTCGCACATGCAGGACTCTGCTAGTCTGACTTTAAGTGAATATGGTAGCTGAGTCAGTGGCAGTTTATAGTTCAGTCTTGTTAGATGACCTTTCCCATCTTCTCGTGAGAGGTTTGAGCTTTCCCTCCAGCCCCTTGCTAGTATTTTTACCCTCATGCTCCTTCTCTCAAACATCCCCATGCTGCCTAACCAGCTCTCTGTGTCTTGGACGTTCAGGTGCCATGAAGACTTTACTTCCACTTCTCTCAGTTTCTATTCTCCTTGTCTACAGAGATCGCTGGGAATATGCGTTTGTTTTGCAGTAGAGCAACTCCTTTCTGGCAGACCTGGGCCCCTTCTAGGAAAAGGGGGGTTGATACTGCCTGTGCAGAGCTGCCAGAGAGTTAGACTTAGCCTGGCTTGTGACTTCTGCATATTCAATCAGTTGTTTTTGTATCCAGATCTCAGCTCAAGTCACCACCCTCCCTGGTCTTACTACTGCTGGCTGAAAGTAAAAATCGGAGTTTTCACTCCTTCTGTCTTTGCCTCCCTTTCTTGCATCTAAATTTTGTTGCTTTTTGTGCACCAAAATCTTCTATAGCACGTTTACAATGCCAAGCAAAACTTAGTCCTGCAGTTGTAATAAAAATATTTGCTGCTTCTTACCACGAAGAGTGGTGTACAAAAAAAGTATTGAATGGCTATGGCTTTTTTTTTCAAAATCCCTTTTTAATTAAGCTACCTTTTACTATTCCAGTTTTATTTCCATCTTCTTTCCTCAAGTGGATGGATTTCAAAAATAATCTTACAATCTAATCTGTTTGGGGTGGGGGGAGAACCCACCCGAACCCAACCACAGCCCCCACATACCTACGGATTAGGTGTTGGACGTCCCGGTGTTACTTACAAAATAAAACGGTGCTAGGGAATGGCATGAGCCTGGCGGGGTGCGGGGCAAACCGCCGGGCCCCGAGCACCCCGAAAGCGGGAGGGGGGGCCTGGGCCCGGCTCCCGCTTCTTCCTCCTCCGCCGGGACTACCGCTCCCAGAAGCGCCCGGGCTGAAAGTGAAAATAAACGCCAGGTTACGCTGCCTTTTTTTTTTTTTTTTTTCCCCTTTCCTTTTCTTCCTCTGTTCCCCTCCCCTCCTCTCCCCGGCGGCGGTAGCACATGTCCTTTCTCTTTTGTTTTCCGCCCGGCAGGCCGGCTGCGGGACCCGCCGGGAATCGCCGCCCCCAGGGAGAAGCGGGATCGGGACCTCGCCGGCGCCGTGCCCGGGGGCTGCTGCCCGGCTCTCCAGAGAAGCCTAGAAGCGACGGGTTTTGTGGAGCTGGAAGTCCAGGCTGCGGAGTAAAACTTTGCCGTTCCTTCCCGCGATTCCCACATGCAAGTTGCTAACGTGAGGCCGGCTGCTTTGCTTATTGCTGCTGCTACCTCCAGCGCTGGGGGGGCCACCGCTCTCCGCCCTCACCGGCTGCTGTCGCCTTTACCCGGCCCTGGAGCTGCCCGGTGGGCTTCCCTCGCCATGTGGGGCTAGGAGCGGTGCGGCGGTTCTCCACGGCGTGAAGCGGTAGAAGATGGAGGCGGCGTGCAGACCCGACGGCGGGGAGCAGAGTCATCGAGGCGGCGGCATGGACGCCCCTGGGGACGCTTCGATGGACTGCTACTTGCGATCTCAGGGCTTGTACAGAAAGAGAGTGGCAAAGGATGGATCTTGTCTTTTCAGGGCTGTGGCCGAGCAGGTAACTGCTTACACGAACAAAGCTGCTTCTCATGAAAGATGTATGCTGGTGAGGCTTCATGCTAAAGTGTGCTAAGTATGTCTTTCCCAGTTTCTGATACATTATTTTCCAACATG
>JANZLP010000001.1:37522622-37527622 GCA_026930925.1 Chelictinia riocourii | reverse complement strand
CCAACCTATCCTGGGCTGCATAAAAAGAAGCATGGCTGGTAGGTCAAGGGAGGTGATTCTAACCCTCCACTCTGCTCTTGTGAGACCCCACCTGGAGTACTGTGTCCAGCTCTGGGCCCCCCAGTACAAGAAGGTCATCGACCTGATGGAGCGAGTGCAGAGGAGGGCCACAAAATTGATCAGAGGGATGAAACACCTCTCCTATGAAGAAAGGCAGAGACAGTTGGGGTTGTTAAGCCTGGAGAACAGAAGGCTTCCTTACTGTGGCCTTTCAATATATAAACGGGGCTTATAAGAAGGATGCAGAGAGACATTTTACCAAGGCCGGTAGTTACAGGACAAGGTGCAATTGTTATAAATTGGAAGAGAGTGGACTTAGACTGGATATAAGGAAGAAATTTTTTACTATGAAGGTGATGAGGCACTGGAACAGGTCGCCCAGAGAAGCTGTGGATGCCCCATCCCTGGAAGTGTTCAAGGCCAGATTGGATGGGGCTTTGAGCAACCTGGTCTAGTGAAAAATGTGCCTGCCATGGCAGGGGGTCAGACTAGGTGATCTTTGAGGTCCCTTCCAACCCAAACCATTCTGGCAAAACAAAGAAGCTGCGATCTACAGAATTTATTCCATGACAGTGAAGGAGCTATAGGCTTAAAAACAGGGCTCTTTTTGGAGGCATGGTTAGGATATTGTGCCACTTAGCAAAATCAGATGTTACAGAAAAGGAAGCAGCATAGCATATCCACTTATTTGCATTTGCTTAAGTGACATGGCATTGAAAATAGGAAGAGATAGAGATGTAACAATATTTGTGATTTCTGATAGGGCATGCATGAAAATGCATTAAAAGTATTTTGGGAAGAAAAAAAACTTTTTACAAATACAACAAAGGCTATGAATGCATGCACTACTGTTATCTTTCAATATATCAGTTTTCCATTAGAATTCATGTATTTGTGTCCCTCCGCATTGTTGGACAGAAAGCTGCCATCTGAATTTTAACTGGCTGAGACCACAATGTGCTGGTGACTCAGAAGAAAATTGGAAGTTGAAAAATTGTTATGCTGTATTTGGTACAGATGAGGCCTTGGTGAAAGGATATTACTTAAAATCAACTAGAGTAAAACCTTAGGTACAATTTTACCAGAGAAATTTGGACAATTTGCTCATGAACTTATGAGGCTGGTAGGGGGAGCAAGGTTTCTCTACCTCAGGTGTTCCATCCTTACTGCCCAGGGGCCCTGGAGCCACAGCAGAAAAAAAATCCTCCAACAGGGAACTTGGATGAGGGGTTCTTTAGATATGAAAGATTTTCTTATAAGGTGACCAGTACACCTGCTGTGTTTCAGGGAAAAACAGATGAGGTACAGCAAGAGGTAGATGGTGTTTCCTGCTATTTCGATGATATACAAACATTTGGAGGAATACAGAGGAAGATTTATAAAACATGGAGAAAGTTCTAAAGATACAGTTACCAGCAAAATTCTGCCACTTTTCAAAACAAGGCTTCTTGCTTGTAGCACTGTGTAGCCCAGCAAGAGAGCAGACAATTACCGTTAAACATACAGTAACATCCAAGAGTGTCTGAGCTTAAGTTACTCATTTGCTATGGTAATTTCCTCTAAATATATCAATGTGAGTCAGTCTGGCACCTGCCCTGTACTGAAAAACAGAAAACCAGATTGGACGGAAAAGACTGAAGTTTTTGAGAAAACACTCAATTGAGTATTCCAGGCCATGTATGCATTTTTACCTGGCCTTACTCATAGGGTGCATGTGAATAGTCCAGAGCTGAGGCTGTTGCCTCACACAGTTTAATGATGGGAGTGAAGTTCCATAGTGCTGGTGTTCACAATTCTGCTAGAGGCTGAGAGAAACTAATCCTGGAAAATGAGGCTTTGGGTATAATTTCAGTTTAAAAAACCCAACCTGCTGAGAGTACTAGGCTTAAAGGCAAGTCTAGCTACATAGGAAGGAGAACCAAGCAGGATACAGTTAAAATTTGGTTCTTTGATGTATCACTCTAAAATTAGTTATCAAGCATCATCAAAGTCATACTAAGGTAAATATATTATCATGATTTGTCCACTATACAAGAAAATATATGAAGGAAAATTATATATATATATAATCCTTTTTGTTGATGACTTCTCTATTGCAGCTATTGAAATTGCGCTGTGGTGAATTCCATTTTTTGCTTACAAGTAATGCTCTGTACACAATTGAACAGCAACTTCAGAACTCCTATTTTCAATAATCTGGAAAAGTTATTGTAGCATTGAGAAACAGCCCATCACTTTTATTTTTACATAGCCATCAAGGGGACAAAACCCAAAAATAAGTAAGTATACCAGTGGTTAATGTGTATTCTGTGGCTAAAAGAGGGGCAGCCTGTGCTGAAAATGTAACTGATGTGATTTATACCATATCTGTCTCTTACCTCTTGCCCAGTGAGGTAATGACTGCTACTTGCAGTCATTACCATTCATGTCTCCAATATATTAATTTGCAAAATTCAAGCCAATTCAATGCTGCTTGGCACTGGATAGCATAAGAAGAGCTGTGTGGTGCCAGACTAACATCACTGTAGCCCAGTGTCCCTGGCATTAAAGGTGCCAAGAAAAGCATGTAAGAACTGGAGAAGCCCATAGTGGTGCTCCTCTGGGGTCCTTTCCCAGTTTCCAGTGATTTGGGTTCAAGAACATCCTGAAAAAGAGGTGGTCTCTCTCTCTTACTATATGTATCAGATCTTAATGGGTTTTTCTTTCCAACTGCTCCTTGAGCCTAGGTAGGGTTTTAGCCTCTACAGTAGCATCCTCTGAGAGAGACTTCCACAGCTGAACTGTGGCTAACTTGAAGAAATACTTTTTGCTTGTTTTGAATATTTCTTCTGCTAATTTTTTTTGTTGCTGTCTGGTTGCTTGATAAGGAAAAGAGAGAAGAAACAGCTTTATCTGTTCATCTTTCCATGCCACAGAATTGTATAGACTTTATCTATCACCACACTTCTACAAATACTTTGAGTTACCCACATTGTCCTTCTCTGTACCTCTTTGAATTCTTTTATTTTATTTTTTTGACTCTCAGATTTTAAGCTGTGGGGATAAAATGGAATTACACAATGTCATAATGCTGTTTTCTCTGTAGTTCCCTATTCCTTTGCTAGTTGTAATTAATGTATTTTCTTTTTAACTGCTATTGACCGCTGAGATGAAGTTTCTGTTGGTCTATCTCATATAATGCCAAGATATTGTCTATGAGCATTAGTGGTCATTTCAGGCAGTACTCAACATCACTTATGTAGAGTTAGGATTGCTTTCTCCCCATTTGCATTCCTTTCAATTTATTTATATATAGAAGACTGTTTTCTGCACACGCTAAGATGAGATATTCAACAAAAATGTATAAAGGATATTGCTGCACTGCATTTCATTTTTTCTTTCTCATGCAGGCCTGTCCCTCATGTAGGGGGGTCTCACAGAACTTCAGGAAATCGTCTCTCAAATGGGTTTATTTACTAGGCTGAATTTATTGGTATTGTTAGACTTGCTGGAAATGCTGAAGAAACCAAGCCTTGTAAAATCCATACCATAAAGATGGAAGTAGCTTTTCAATGTGCACAAAAGTAATAAAAGAAAGAATCTTAAAAGACAGAATGAAGTGTTATGTCAGCTTTTGTGTCTATCACTTATTTAGTGGATGAAAAAGGAGGAAATAATGCAGTACATGTCCCAGCTCTTAGTGGGTATGTACTCCTTGAAGTTAATGTGATAGCTGACATTAAAAGTATTCCATTTTTGTTGATAGAAAGAGATGGTAATGCAAGTACATCAAAATGGTGTTTTTGCTGTGAATAATCCTCACGGTATCTATAATGATCCAGGAAAGAAAACAAGTATTCATTTATCCCTTTCATGAACAAAGCAGATGTCTCTTCCATGAGGTTAACCTTGCTTTTATTTCTGAAGTTGTTATCTGAGGAATTTAAAGGTTGGTTGAGTGACATATGTAGAGCACAGTGCAGCCCTACTATCTCTTTATTTCTGTTAGTCTGGGCTGGGGGACTGGGGGAAGTAATGAGCAAGACTTAAACTAAACTTAGACACTTTGGCTTTGTTGTAGTCATAAATGGAAATGAAAACAAAGTTTAAGTGGCCTTAAAATTAATAGAATAGTTTTTGGTTGTTATTCTGGATTCTGAATGAATATAGGAACATTTTGTTGCTGTGTTTTCTGAGTAGTAGTACTATTTTAAATTTCAATATAAAATGAAAGCACTACTTCACTTATTGCACTATTATTCAACCTACACTTTGAGTACCATGAGCATATTTATTGCAAATAAAATCCAAACCTGTTCAGTTAGATGCATCTCTAGGACCTAAAAAATTGTCTGCAGTGGATGCAGTATCTATCTATACAAAAATCTCCCCACAGATTTCTCTGAGCTTTTTTTTGCACTAATATCCACTGTGTTGATCTCCACAATAAGAGTTCTTAATGCACTTTTAAGAGTTAGAAACTTTCGGAATGTCTAGAAAATCACTTCAATCAATCACTTCTTCCTGAATTTGACTCCCTGTGACTTCGATATCATCCCTAAATCACTATTTTAAATAGAGATTCGATTAGAGAGTTGTATTTTGTCTCTGCTTTCCTATTTTAGGATGTTAGTGGTGGCGTTTTTGGGGGACTTTAGAGTAAAAATATTTGTACAGTTTCAGAAATAATATTTATAATGCATGAAAGATTCTTTTTCTTTTTCTCTGCAAATGTCAAGTTCTGTATAAAGTACAGTTTAATTGAAAATATTTTTGCAAAGTTGCATTCCCACTGACCTAAAGGTTTCTAACTGCTGCAAAAAAACTAGATAAGCCACTGCCTCACACCTTGCAGTGATAGTTAACAGCAGTGTAAGTGGGTACCTTTCAGATCTCTGGAATTTAGGCCACTTCTTTACTGTTCGCACAGTACCAGATGGGCAGCACCTTTGCTACTACAC
>JANZLP010000001.1:37499255-37510066 GCA_026930925.1 Chelictinia riocourii | reverse complement strand
CCCAGTTTATATACTAGATGTGACGTCCCATGGTATGGAATACCCCGTTGGCCAGTTTGGGTCAGCTGCCCTGGCTGTGTTCCCTCCCAACTCCTTGTGCCACTCCAGCCTTCTCGCTGGCTGGGCACAAGAAGCTGAAAAATCCTTGGCTTAGTATAAACATTACCCAGCAGTCACTGAAAACATCAGAGTGTTATCAACATTCTTCTCATACTGAACTTCAAAACAGAGTGCTGTACCAGCTACTAGGAAGACACTTAACTCTATCCCAGCTGAAACCAGGATACTTAGGAAACAAAACTTTCTCCCACTGTGTTCTCCCAGCTCTATGTTTATGCCCTGTTCTGTCTTCTCTGTCTTACTGTTTCTCTTTCCTTGGCATCTGCTATTGGCTATAGCTAGTGGGGTTCTAAAATGGCTATAAAATACTAGCAGAGTTTAGGCCAAGTGTTACTGGTGCAGAAGCAAAGTTCTGAAAAACCCTTGGGCAAAATGGGATAAGACAATGCAATGTTTAAACATCACACAATGTAACTGTGTGGGTTTTTTACCATGTGAATTCATTGTATGAATTTTATCTTTCTCAGTTTTATCTGAAAAAAGTAGTAGCTTATATAAAGGAAGCATAGCTAAATGTATTTAGAAGTTTACAATTTGTATCTACTGCTGGATAGAAATGATAATTTTTAATTGTTTATTTAATTTAAAAATACTCCCCCTCTAAAGTTATTCCTGCTAGAATAGAGTATGCCTCTGCAACTATTAATTTTATAAATCCTTTGGATTTGTGCTTTCTTATTTCAGCTGGCTCTTTCACAGCAGCAGACAGGTTTGTCTTATCTCTGGTGGTGGTGATCAACACCATGACACACACTGCAATGAGGAATAAGAGTAATAATATACGTTCCTAAAATATATGCTCTCTGCAGCACAGCATTTAAGTCCTTCTTTCCAAGCTAAAAGTCAGAACAATGATCACAGCCACTCCACCTCTTTGAAGAGCGCTTACAAAGTTTCTAGAGATTTTTCTACCCTTAAAATCATTGCAGCCTTCCCTTGTGGAGCAAAACAACCCTGAAAATGCTGTACTGTGCTGTCAGTGTTTCCTCTTGGGTTAGCAAAACACAGCAGCCTAGAGAACATTGTCATAGATTATTTTTTAGGTCCTGCAGGCATTATAATGGCGCAGACTAATGCAACAGCTGGAAGTGCCAGAGAAATTGAGAGAGTCTCAAGTGAAAAATGAAACCGCAGATGTGGGGGATGTTGAAAATCAGCGCTAGCACAGTTACTCTGCTTGAAGCCAAATACACAGGCTCCATACCTTCCCTCCCCTTCCTACCACACCTTCCTAAGTACAGCAAGTACATAAAGCCCACTAATACCTGCAGATCAGAAAACAGTTGGTAATTCTATGCACCAGAAGCATTTTCTCTTGAGATTGCATTTTTGTGAGAAATCACGCAGTATTTCAAAGTTTGAGTCTTAAATCCTCATACCAGTAAGTTTTCATTCTGAAGACAAGCCATCAAAAGGAAAGAAATTCTGATTTCTAGTTGAGGCCTGTGACATTTACAGGCTATACAAGAATACATGGGATGTTATACAGCATTGCGCATCATTATTGTGGAAGTCATTGTTTCCCTCATTAGTGCTCTAGATCTGTACATTACTTCCATTGCAGGTCATGACCTCCATGCTGACAGTCCATCCTTAACTCACCCTTTTGTGCCTAGGTATTGTAGCAAATTTGCTACAGTACGTGACATCTCACACTTGAATTTTCTGCAATATTTGAAGACATGTATCCCATTCAAATGCACTACTTATCAACTCAGAGGTCTTCAGGAAACTATTAAGAAGATATGGGACACATATCTAAAGTAAAATTAGATGTAATTTCATTTGTAAGTGTTGTATTTTATTATAATATTTAAGCTGTAGTTCTCTGTAGAGCTTTTAATTTTATGTGATAGAATGATGTGTAAGTCATGCAGCAGTTAAAATATTCCTACAATGTTTTAGAAGTTCAATAATCTTTTCTAAAAAAATAAAGACATTTACTCACTGGGAATGTGTAAACCAGTAAATGTTTCTACGCTCATCTTCCTAATTTCTTTTAGTCTTAATTAGAAGCATAACTTTAATATGCTGCAAACATACTAGCCTTTCATTTTTAATGCAATTGAAGATAAATGACTAAAACTTAGCAGTGACTCTGGACTCCTGAAAAACTGATTGACACAGTATCATCCTGTAATGGAGCAGTTAATATGCAGACATTGACATGGCAGAGCCATTATGATAGATCATATCAATTCATAATTTGGCTTCATAAATATGTAGAATTATTGACACAATATCTTACAATGGCACTTCCTTTCCTACAATGCCAATGTACAGGACTGGTCTTTGCAATGAGGGCTTTGAAGTATAACCTGAAAGGATGTGACGTGTGGAGAAAAGAGATAATGTTCATGCTGTAATAATTCACCTTCTGTTTTAATATCAGAAAACAGTGTTAAACCAAGGAAAGAAATCAGTTAGGAATTCCATGCGTGGAAGTCTCTTTAATACTTTGTTAGGTTTACTGTCCACATTCTTTGTTTCCCTATTCAGGAAATTGCTCAGAATTTGTAAAACTATGCGAAATTGTTTGATAAAGCCAGGAAAAAAAAAGCAGAACTCATTTCGGTTTTATGGTCTTAGAGAAAGAAGCTAACTAACTGACCGCAGCATTTTCTTTGGGTTTTTTTTCAAAGAAATCTTGTGTGGACATGTTCTATGAAATTAGATTTTGAGGTTTTGTTTGAAATGTGCAAACAAACTTTTCTGATAATTTAATGCCAAAGATGTTAGAGCCCAGGGAAATGAGGGCATAAACCAGAGAACCATACAAATGCAGCTAGTAAAGTCAGCTTTGCCACAGCTTAAAGAGCATCCTGTCTCTAATACCAATGTGTAAACTAGTAAGGATTTGATCCAAACCGCAGAACTCTGCCAGTTCCAAAATTTGCAGATGTGTATAAAAAGGATGTGGTTTTAGGTATCCCAGTTCTCTTGGATGCTACCATGATATTCACATTAAGTGTCCAACAATATTTCTGTCACTTGAGTTTCATGCCTTAGGTTTGGTTTCCATTCTTCTTGCTCTTGTCCTTACAGATTAATAACTGGAGGAGAGGATGCTTAGTGGGTATAAATGAGTCACTTGGCTGATCTCAAAAGACAGAAGACAGTGAGCCAATTCACCCCAACTGAGGGTATGCACACTGAAATTTATTTCATGATTAACTGCTTTTCAAATTGTGACAAAAGGTACCCTTTACAGTAATCTAAACCACTGCTATGAATACAGGATAAACAGACTATACTGACATACATACCTTACCCAAAAGAACCCCTAAAACGTATTGTGTGGGCTGAGAACTTCATATCCACTTCTGGTGCTAAGAGAATTTTATAATGGAGTTATAAAACCCTCAAAAAAGGGGTTTGTAAAGGAAACTCTAATATACCTTTATCTATAATGGCGCTGCTGGGGGCTACTATAATAATCCTTTTGCTTTCATGTGGCCATCTGGAGGCCTATTAAAACTAGTATCTAAAACAGACTCCCAAGTGTATTGAGTTTGCCAGTTCCCACTAAGTCACTAAAATCAGGGAGTTAGCCCTGCTGTAGGGTAAAGTGTCCACTACAGAGAGAAGACAGCTTGAAGTCTAACCTTTTACACTGTGAATATGTTGTGTACAGGCTGATTTTGATACATACACTTTAGTTGTGCAAAAAACCTAGCCCTAGGTCTGTTGTGCACCTCTGGGGTTTTATGACAAGATGGAAGAGGGTAGGCGAAGTTAGAATGGAAACATTGCAAATTTAATGAAGTATTATATTTCAGCTCAGAAAGAGTCTATTCTGATTTTTAGGGAGAGCAACAATAAAATATTGACAATTTTGCAAGAGCCTCCTTTCCCTGCTCAAATAGAAACACAGACATTATATAACACATTTATTTAGTGCTGCGTGTTTTTATCCAAAATATAATGGAAATAAATACTTGAATACGCAAATTATTTTACAGCATAGTTTGGTGTCTCTCTCTGTTTTTTATTCAATTAAGATTAGGTTAGTATGAGTGCACTCAGTGAAACATTTTGAGTCAATGGGGACTGGGTATCATTTGTCCAGCCACTTCTATTCCCAGTGCTCCCAATATGACCAGTACCTGCCACTCCCAGCTCCCAGTACAACCATTAGCTGCCACTCACACTCCCAGCAACCCCGGTACGACCAGTACCTGCTGTTCCCAGCTCCCACTACAGCCAACACCTGTCCCTCCCAGTAGACCCACTACCTCTCACTCCCAGTACACCCAGTTCTCCCAAAAACTGTCCCTCTCTGCTCCCAGTACTCCCTCTCCACTTTGGCTCCCATTTCCCAGTATACACAGTAGCTCCCAATAAGACCATTACCCATCATTCCTCAGCCCTGGTATACCGACACCTGTCACTCCCAGTACTCCCAGTATACCCGGTATCTCTCACTCTTAGCTTCAGTAACACCATTACCTGCCATTCCTCATTCCCCGTACTCCCAGTGTAGCCTTTACACAGGTCTCCCAGTATGCCCAGTACATGACACTCCCAGCTCCGAGTATAGCCAGCGGCTGTCATTCCCAGCTCCCAGTAACACTAGTAACTGTCATTCCTGGCTCCTAGTAAGACCTGGCATTCCCAGTATGACCTGTATAGCCCTTATGCAGTGCTCCCAGTATAAACAGTGCCTTCTGCTCCCACTCCCAGTGCTCCCAGTATCCATTAGCTACTGTGTGAGCAGTCTGAATGGATTTCACAAGTGCCATAGTGGGAATGGCAGCAGTAGCTGCAATAATTATAGCAGATATTATAAAGGCAATTAGCCATCCTATAAAGCATTTTGGGCGACTATTTGGCCGCTTTAAAAGCCTTGATAATTGACTTATCCTGATTCCCCTTCCCACAATCTGGTCATAGTTACAGGGATCCACAATTCAGCACAATGTCGCATTGGCATGATTATTGTAAGACTTAGTTCAGATATATTCCTATGAGTAAGGCAGCTTGGTATTTTATACCAAGGGTGACTCACATTAGTTTCAAAGGTATGATTACACAAAGCAATATTTACAGATTGAGCTGCTACAAAAACATAAGGATGTGAAGTACATATCATCACCGAATCTTTGTGATTCTGTGTCAAACTATACAAGGAATTGTTCTTTTGATAACCACCATGAGCTATTTGTCATTTTATAAATGGCATACCTATCATCCATGACCATGAAAAAAAGGGTCCAGTGTTATTATTATACTGAGCTTGTAATACTGGCCCAGACAATCCTCCCTCAGACCATCTGAGGGTTTCATGCGTTACTTGTGAGAAGTTAACTGGATATGATGAACTACTTATAAGGTGTCCTCTGGATCCCCAATCTAAAATCAGAAAGATTAGTGTCATTAATGATTGAATCATGATCAATGCCAATTATAGAGATAAAAGTCAAATTTCCTGTATGGTACTGTTTATTCTCACATTGCTGATAAAGCAAATTAAATTTGGATGTCACTGGCAAACAATTATTTACAGCTTGATTGGATAAGCAAAAAGGAGGAAATTGAGTATAATAAGTATGTGTGTCACTGACATGGATCCATTCTTTCTTTTCTTCTAGTGGGCCAGGAGGTGGTAACCATATGCTACCTTCCCTTTTTGTGATTCAGGGTGTTTATCCTGACTTACAACTCATAATCAAGCATTCCTGTGTACAGACAGACAGTCAAAAACTGATAGTGGAGAGCTATCAAGAGAGGACTATCAAATCAGGGCCCTAGAGCACAGAACCTATGAGGAGAAGCAGAGGAAGCAGAGCTTTTTTAGTTTGGTGAGAACGTGACTAAGGTGGTGGTTTAAGAGCAGGTGGAGAATCTTGCCCTGAGAAGCTCTGTGCACGAGTAATATGGCTTCCCAAGAATACAGGTTTATTAAGTCCCAGTTACAAGAGGTGCTAACATACCGTAACAGACTGAGGACCAGCAAGAAAGGAAGAGAACAAAAACCTCCGATAATACTGCCATCTCCTTTACACCTGTAAACTCCAGTTTTATGGCTATTGATTCTCCAGCATTGAGTACCCTGCACTTAAGTTTATCCACACAGAGAGCTACATTTCAGAAAAGAGTAAAAATATGGTTTGTAATTAAAGGCAGCAGACTTCATAAGCTGTGAGGTGCTGCACACTTCAGCGAACATCCGCAGTTAGTTATCAGAGCTTAGAGGACACGAGCAACAGTGACCAGCGTAGCTGTGGATACTTGGTGAGGTCATTAGTCTTTCCCTATGGTGTTCAGCCTAAATTTGTGATCAGCTTACAAAGCCATCCTAACGCACACCACAGGAGTCAGTCTGTAAAAGGTGACAAAAGGCTTTGGACCCCAGCTGTGCCAGCCTTCTTTCACAGGTCAGCCTCCTGCATAATGCTGTCCGCAGCTCGGCCAATGTAACCTTCCGATTTCTTAATTCAATCACCAGACAAAACCCTTGCCCTGAGATGGAGGACAAGACCTCAGATATCACTGTTAGCTGCACCCCTGGTTGTGTTCAAAGTTCTACCTAAATTAATGAAAAAATTTCTGGGCTTTGCGCCATGTTTTTATAACCCTTACAGAAATAATAACTCAGAACAAACTCTACTGAGAAAGAAAAGCAAACCCTGTCCCTCTCAGAAAACTGCTGCTTCCCACTCCCTGGGAATGGGAGACTGGACCCACAAGCCATGGCAGGGGGGGTGACTCCTCCAGGACCTGGTTGGTGACGAATAGGCCACACAAAGCTAAACAGTTTTAGCATCTTGCAGAGGTAATGGCCATCATTAGGTTTCCTGGAAGCCTATGCAAGAAATATACCAAAGAGCAAAGAAAAGTGTGGATTATGCTGCAAGTTAGGCCATGGTCAGGCATCTGCTCTGCCCAGGGCTGTGGCTGAATTTCTGCGTGGTCTTACACTGAGTAGATGGAAGAATTGCAGAAGGCTACAAAGTGATTTAAGGAGAGCCAATGTTATTGAGCGCTGAGGTCTTTACCCCACTTTGCATGGTATGGAGTACTTCTCGTAGCAGGAAAGATGAACAAATTTCATCCTAGGGAAGGTACAGAGATGTGTTACCTAGGTCTTTTTGTCTCTGCAGGTTGTATATGACCTGTGAGTAGCAGTGTCTTCAGGCTTAGAGTAGTATGTAGAAGTATTTCCAGAAGACAGGTGGTGGTCGGGGTCTGCTTCTTTAAGATAAAGTGAATGATGAAGCGATCTGGTATTTTTTGGAAGCTATTCAGTGGGGTGTGTAGACAGCAAGGTTGTGCAAGACAAGCCATTGAGTGAAAGAAGACAATAATTTTTGTACCAATAATTAATTAAGTTTCAGAATAAAATAAAGATATCATTTGTTTCACCTTTATGGCTTCCTATTTTAATGTATTTTTTTTGTTTATGTTTTATGCTGTTCTTATGATATTAGTAGAGCTGTACTTTATAAACATACGTACTTTTGGGATGCAGGCTCAAAAGCTTTTGCTGCACAATCAAAACACTTTGAACACCACTAGTGTAATTTCCCACCACAAATATTTAGGGAGGTCCAGATATACTGCTTTCCACTAATGTAAGGCCATCACATGGGAAAGAACCTTCAGGAAAAGAATAGATTTAAGAATAAGGCTTCAAATCCTACAATGCTTCCAACTTCGTGAACATCTGTGATAAAGCAATCACATACAGAGCACAAATTGTCCCATTATCAGGCTCTTCATAGTTAATGTACTGACCTTGGGATCTACGAAGTCTCCACAGTTTGCATCAGCTGAGTTTCTTCTTTGTGGTCCAGATGATTCACAGTCATCTCTGATTTCACCTGGCTTAGTCCCTAGAAGCCAAGATTGTTTCTAATCAGGTTGCAAGATAAACTTACTGGGAAAGCAGATCATAAATAGTCTGGCGCTTGCAGGGGGAGTTGGGTGTTTTGGGGGGTTGTTTCTTTTTTGTTTTTAAATTAAAGCTTTGCCATTCCAAGAGGTCCTGGTCCTTTAGATTCTAACTCACAAATTACTGTCTTACAACAGCATCTCATGCAGTTGATGGTGTCATTTAAACAGATGGAAGCTAGGGTCCCAAGGCCATCCATACTGGCAGTGCTCTGCAGAAATGGAAGCTTAATCCCAGCTGCAAGTACAACACAAAGCTAAACTTCCTCTGAATAACCAAGACCAATCAGTGCTACTCCAAATACTGAGACATAAGTTTACCTTACTGTGACTTGATTAACTTGGAGAAATTGTATCCAAAATACAATTCTCTGCTTGCAACACCTACACCCAGGACTTGGATAAAAACACCTCTCTGGAAGCACTTTAAAATGAGAAATAAACCCCCCATGCAAGTAGACATCATTTATAGCCCTAAACTACGAAGTAGGGAGCGAATCCTGGTTTCCACACTGAGCCACGAGCAGCTTCAGGCCGATACAAAAAATGAATTACTGCATGCCAACGGATCTGGAAACAAAGCACTATGTTCTTACCCGATGATTTAGCCCAGGAAGGTGGGTTTTCATCAGGAGTTCCAAAGATGCTGGATGCCATTTTGTTCCTTCGCACGGGTTGTTCTTTTGGTTCGTCAAAACCCAAGGAAAAGTTGGACCCGCCACCAGGAGGACGCAGCACTCTATGTTTCCATGTCAACAGCTATAATAGGACGCCATCAGTTTGTGCAGTTCTCAACTGGAAAAGTACAAGACAGTAAGTTAGACCATGATCACAAAGAAACCCCATTGAAATAAAAGTTTCTGAGAATACAGACAAAAGTTGAAAATCTAAATATGTACACTGGCACAGCACAAGTTAGCAGAGGCTCTTAGCATGGTGGCCAATGTGAAAGAAAGAGCTAAGACTGCTTAGCTCCTATTAAAGAGTTTTCTACCTGAAATCTTATATGGAAAAGTTGTAAAGAGGCTGTTGAACAGGCTCTCCAAATTAGCTGCATTGGAACAAAGCTGAGAATGGTGTTGAAACAGGACATAACCCTGCTGAAAAGGGCAGTGGGAATTCCCATTTGAAGTACCTTCCAGTAAAAATAAATGAGGACGATCTTATGTCCCCTTTTCTACCTAGGAGCAATATTTCCATCCTGAGCTTATCACCAGAGTGCTGGAGAACTTTCCCGACCATTAGGTGCTCAGAAAAGCAGCTTTCAGAAGAGTTGAATAATTAGGGTTTTACATCTCTTATCTTTGCTGGATGCCTCAGCCACCACCCCTCCACCCCAACCCCCTTTATTTGCTGAAAATCAGACTTTTAGTTGCCTATCACCAAGCACTTTCATTACTCAGATTTAATTTCTTCAGCGGCTGGTAGTAAAGAAGGGAGGAAAAGGCACTTACCTTCTGCAAAGACAACCGTTCCCCTAAAAGCAAGATCCTCTTTCCCTCCTTCAAGCGGGTTGTGGCTAAACTCTTCCCCTTACCACTGCTTTTAAGCTTGTTAGCAGGATGCTAAAAGCTGACGGGTAGGTCATCGGTACTCCTGCTTTTAGTTGGATGGGTCATTATGAATCATTACAGGATTTTTTAAGTGGGGCTGTTGCAAAAAAAATCGAGTTGTTGCCGTATTTTTTAACTTACGCCTTCAGCGAGGGTTTTTTTTTTGTGTTGTTGTTGTTATTGTTGCTGTTTCTCTTATCTTTTCTATTTTTTTCCACTTCTTGGACCAAAGGAGTGACCTGTCGTTTCAGGTGAGATGGCCCCTTATTGCCACAGCGCATCTTGCACGGAGAAATGATTTCTCTGCCCACAGGGCTGCCCTTTCAAACACCTTTGGTTTGAGTTAAAAAACATGAAGAAAAAAAGCAAGAGCAAAAATGTAAAAGAAGCGCTCGGGTACCCAAGCACTTGCTGCTGCTTCCTGCAGTCTAAAATTTGGGTTAGAGCTCATCAGCCGGAGGGAAAGGCGGAGGGACAAGGATGCAGATGTTGGCACACGAGGTCCAGGGCTGGGAGGAGGCTGTTGGCCCTCACATCGTAGCAGTCCTTCCCGGCTTGACCAGCCTCTGGTTCCAGGGAGAGAACAAAGGGAGTGCTGGGCACCAAGGCAGTCCAGCCTTTTCAGTCCTGTGGGCCAGACATGGGTGTTGAGACCCCTCGCACGCTGGGGTTTGGGACTTCGTGGTGGAAACCTGTGCTATGGGTGACACAGCCTGAGTTGGATGGGTGCCAGCTCCACCGGGACCCTTTGAAAAATGTTGGGCTTTTCACTGCATGGTCATTAAGCTCTTTGCTCCGGTGTTTCAGAGCAATTGGTTTTCTGATGCTGCCATCCAGATGATGCTTCCATGCGTTTCCCATGCCTGACTATCCTTCTTTCTCTGCATCACAGGGCGTCCGATACTCCATTAAAAACCGCAAGATCCTGGGGCCGGACGGTATTGTGTGGTACTCGTGGAAGGACACAGACTACTACTCCCTGAAGAAGGTGGTCATGATGATTCGACCACGCACTGTCCGGCCCCACCTCTCCCCATGAAGAAGCCTGGGACGTTCTTCATTTCACATCACATTGAACACTGGGAACAGAGGGCTGGAAATAGTTTGACGCTGGAGATCCTGGCGGGGCTGAGCCACCATGCCTGTTTGCTTTTGAGAGAATTGAACCAACAGCAGAGGTGTCAAGACCTTCGACAAGTGTTTGGTTGGTGGAAGCTCTCCTGAAACCATGGAAGTGATTGCTGA
>JANZLP010000001.1:37487265-37497594 GCA_026930925.1 Chelictinia riocourii | reverse complement strand
CTGGGCATGACATTGTCCCATGGTCTGGAATACCCCGCTGGCCAGTTGGGGTCACTGCCCCGGCTGTGTCCTGTGCCAGCTCCTTGTGCCCCTCCAGCCTTCCCGCTGGCTGGGCAGGAGAAGCTGAAACATCCTTGACTTGGTATAAACACTAATTAGCAGCAACTGAAACCATCTGTGTGTTACCAACGTTCTTATCCTGAACCCAAACCCCAGCACCCTACCAGCTACTGGGAAGACACTTAACTCTATCCCAGCTGAAACCAGGACATGGAGGAATGGGTTATTTCTTGGGAATAACTGAAAAATTCCGCATTATGATGCAAAACTACTTTTTACTGCTTCACTCCATGCCTATCCTCCAGTCTGTTTCTCTTTCTGAAATAAATATGTCCAGGCTGAAGCCCGGATTTCCCTGGTAGTAGTTTGTTCAGATCATCCATCAATAAAGCAGACTCGCAGCAGCCAGTTCTGCTAGGTCAGATTGTACAATACCTCTGTTTTTCCAGAGACTGGCAGAGTTTAAGACATGAAAAAGAGACAGCAGCTGGGGACATGGTCACTGCTGATAAGACACAGGGCAGCCCAGTAAGTCATAAATAACGTATACATTTGATAACAGAACATGCAATCAATTTTGTAAGTTACTCATTAACAGGCTCACAGCCTGCAGATCCTTTTGGACCTCACCCAGTAAGTCCACGCTATACAGTTGGTTTTAGTGTTTCTTTCTGGCCATCAATATTAGAAGGGGTTTTTTTCCCCAGTTTCTCTCTAAAGGTTGATCACTATCTACAAACTAGCAGTGAGTTGTGCAGTCAGCCCAAAATATAAAAAATTCTCTCAAATTGCATCCTTGTTTGGTGGTGGAATGGGAGATGTTGTAGCCTAACTATAGCGTAAACAGCAATTCTGTGGATACAATTGCAAGTGTATCTAATATGTTTGCACAATCTAGGAATTATGATCTTAGTATTAACATGACTGTGGAACCATATTAATAAGTGTACAACAACAGCTGTGTACAGCTAGCCAGAACCAGAGTGTTTCCCTCATTTCTTGTGAATGTACAGAAGCACAGAAGAAAAAAAATCCCAAAATAAGCTAAAGGTATTTGAAAATCTGAAGCCTTTTTCTCAAAATAAAATCCATTTTGTTTATAAAGGAATATATTTTCTGAAAGTAGCTGAGTTTCTGTGCTTATTCTTAGAATTTAACGTCAGAAGAGAAACCAGCAATTCTTTTAGTATTTTCTAAATGCTTCAAAGCACTTGTAGTCATAATGCATCTATTACCATGAATACACATTACACTTGTGAAGGCCAAGTAACAGTTCCATTGCTATATTCAATCCACTCATTTGAAAACAAAATAACCCGCCCAAACCATTAAAATTCCCTCAAGGCTCCCCTTCACAGTCCTATCCAAACACAGACCGTATTTACAAACTATGCTGTTTGTGGTATCATACATACACACAAGGCCTCTGAAGATTTCAAAGCACATCCAAATAAAACCTCCAGAATAAATATACAAAATGTAATATAAAGAAGCTCTAACTAGCTTAGTTAAAGGTTGGCGGGCCATGACAAGTATTAAAACCAAAGAAGGAAATAAGTTCGGTTATCACGAACCGGCAAGCTAGTAAGAAAGCACCAGAAGTTTATGCATTCATTTTGTAAATACATCAAGCCCTTTTGCCTCCAAATGGTAATTTATAATATGCAACTTGTAAGTTGCCTATAGCAAAATGACAGCCAAGATAATCAGAGGAGAATAGAAAGCTTTTTGGTCATATTTTGAAGATGTCAGATGGCATGTTTAAAGATGCGTTAAGTTGGGCAACGCATTGAATTATATTTTCAGATTAAAGCTGAATTTCACATTTTTATTTTCCTCATACTATAACATCATAACTGATACATGAAGAAACACTAAGAGATAAATCGAGATTATAAAAAGTAATTACACATCTCAGTGCTAACCGTTTACTGTTTAATCATTTTAGGGAATCTTAATATATTGTATGCATAGTAATACTGCCAACATGGAAAAGACAGATAAAATTACTACTGTGCAATTTCAATATTTTTTCCCGTATCAGAGTCTGACATCTTAGAAACTCCTGTTCTCTCTCTTTCTACCTTCACTGGGCAGCCTTAAATCCTGCAAAGGACCATTTCTTCCATGCACTAAATCCATGCACCTTAGTACTAGCTTTCCTGTTCTTAAATCATCAGGAAATTCATCTACTTTACACTAATAAGGACTTTATTCTCTAAGCAACAGAAAAAGCAGTTACCACGTGACAAGAATGAGATCAGCAAGCTGTAACATCTTCACACACATACAAACTGGAGGTGCTGCCACAGCTTGTCTACTTCAGGCAGATGAGATTGCATTATTCTTATTTAACATACCCACTCCTGAAGGTGTCCCTTCTTCTTCATTTGCCTATTCAGTGCATACTAAACATTGTTCATGGCTAAGCTCCGCAACTTCACACTGCTTTACAGTTATTTTTTTTTCCCCCAGTCATCTAAACCACATCAGTGAAACTCTAAAAAGCAGGAAAACATTTATAATACTTCATTCATATTAATGCATGTCCCCGGCTGCACGTGGAAAGACAATCAGAAAAGATTAAGATTAATAAGCACTGAGAAACTGATGTCAAATGGGAACAGAAAAGCTTAATACACACTTTCTATCAATTCTAAGTTAGAAAATGTCAGCGCAAATGAAACAGAGTGGTAATGGCACAGCTGACACTGAATTTGTTTCAAGACAGGAGGTGCTAACCAGTGGGAAGAAAAGAGTATAGCCAAGAGAAAAGAGAACTTTCCCAGCAATTTAAAGAACAGAGGTGCATGCCTTTTTTTTTACCAGAGGACCTAATGTGCTTACTGACTTAACCATGCCCAGACTGTAATCAGTTCCATAAAAACAAAAGCGACCCATCTTTTTTCCAAGCCACAACACCTCTGACCCAGTATCATCTTTGCAACGTGGCGCATTTCCCAAAATGCATGGGAGAACTGAATGCCATGTGAAATGCACATTTGAAATAACCCTCAAAAGAGAAACATTTCTGGAGGACAAAACACACTTCATGAACTGGGGGAGACAGTGAACAGCACTGAAGACCACAATAAACTTACACAGCTGTAATGATTCATTCGAAGTAGAAACACCTTGGAGAATATGTATATAAGCCAGACATACATTCTTTCATGTCCAACAAACACATAAGCAGTACCTAGTAATAAACAAGACATTTCTGTAAAAAATACTTCTTAGCTAAGCAAATACAGCCTAAATTTCTGAAGGAGAATGCTCATCACATGGATTCCACAGAGAAAACTCATGAAAATTCAAGACTGGCAGATGAGTATAGATGACTGTAAGACTAAAACGCTACAGAAGGCAACACAATCAGGGAAGCAATGTCACCCATTTTACTAAGGCATGTCACAAATCATATATGATGGAAACACTAAACTGTGTTAGCATGAGCAGAGATTCAATATTTTACCATTAGATTAACAAGGATTATACCAATAAAATGCTCGGTTCTGAGCACTGGCAGTCTTCAATGCTTAACTCTCCACCCGCCTGGAAAGAGGATGCTCCAAGGTAATGTTTTCACAGGTAAGTGATTTGGATTATGACACGTTTAATTCCCCCCCCCCTCCGCCCCCCATGCTAGGTAATTTAAAACCATTAAGGAAAAACATTACTGCTAGTAATATTACTCTAAAGAAAATATGATTAATTATTAAATCGGTTTCTCTGATGCTACACTAAACCCTTCTAACTGAGATAAGAGTTTTTAGTGTTCAAATCAGTATTTATTTTTAATTTAAGGTTTTTCCTGACTATAACAATTTATTCATATTAAATACAGATATTGAAAAGACCCCTGTTTTGCAGTAATTTGCTATTTAAATGTGGTTCTTACAAAACGGCAGTGTTCTGTAACATTTTTGTATACTTAAATCATTCATTTAACTACTCAGAATAGGAGATTACTAAACGGTTGAGGGAAAGAGTGTTTCAAATACAGCGTTTCCAAAACACGTATAGCAACCTTCATGCCCATTGATAGGTCTCATAGGGACATACGAAAGATACGTAATTAGACATTCTGATTTATTTTGTTAATACCTAGTACCTGAAACGTACTGCTTCATGTGAGGCCTTGTTGGTGTAGGCTTTAAGATTTAACAGTAACCTTACCAGGAAGCTTAAGCAGAATCAATTGTATAAATATTTGGGTATTTCTTTGTTTTTAGTTTAACCTCAGTGATTCTTATGTTTTGTCACAAGATCTTTGCCACATAAAGGGTGAGAGAGTTGGGTTGTTCAGCCTGGAAAAAAGAAGGCTTTGGGGACATTTTATTGTGGCTTTTCAATGCTTAACAGGGGCTTATAACAAAGATGGAAAAAGACTTTTCACCATGGCCTGTAGTGACAGAACAAAGGCTAATGGTTTTCAAGTAAACCAGGGTAGATTTACAGTAGATATAAATAATAATATTTTTACCATGAGGGTGGTGAGACACAAGAACAGATTGCCCATAGAAGTTGTGGATGCCCCCTCCCTGGAAGTATTCAGGGTCAATGTTTTGCGGTTTGTGTGGTGGGGTTTTGTCAGTGGGGGAGGGGCGGCAGGGGTGGCTCCTGTGAGAAGCTGCTAGAAGCTTCCCAGCCTCCAAGTCGGACCTGCCTCTGGCCAAGGCTGAGGGTAAAAACCACCTTTTCATAGAAAATAAATATTGGCAGGAATACATGAAAAGCAACAGCCACAATTCTTATCAATTTTTATTTTTATTAATTCAGTTGTGCAGGTGGGTGTGACTTTCTTCCAAAGTTTCTTTGTTCCCATACATAATATGTGGTCAGTTGTCTTACTTCCAGATCCTGGATAGCTTATGTTCTTCATGTTGTATAATTATTCTCTGTGCTGGAAAATTTAAAAGTGTGGACAAGGTGAGGAGTCTGCTTTTGAAATGAATCTCCCAACTGTTGCCACTTGCAGTCTGGCTGGTGTTATGGGGTGGTCTTACAGTGCTTGTACTGGGTTTCTTTCAGATGAAACAGAACTGAAGATGCACTTCAGGAGCACAGTGGGCAACTCCAACTGTAAATGGGAATTTTGTTCATGAGAGTTATTCCCAAGTAAACTCCTGACACACATGCAGTGTGACTGCTGAGTCCTCCATACCAATCGTTTCTGTTAAATGGTCCCACTCAACTGACTTGCTTCTGTTACATCACATGACTTGCCAATATAGACATAGCAAGAGATGGATAAATGAATGACATATCCAACTCCCATTAATATTCATGCTCTTCAGCAAAAAATCATTTCTCAGTTGATTTCTTTTTGAGTGCTTGTTTAATGTTTCATGCAGTGCAGGAAAACTGCAACATAAGGTCTTAATGCAGTGCCAACATACAATATGACCTTATGGTTAAGATACAGTTTTGAGAGGGTAAATGTTGCTTTCTCCAGGAGGTTAGGCAGCTTTGTGCAGTTGGCTGTCTTCATGGTGGTTACATTTCTTAAAAGCACATGAAATGAAACACAATTTTCTGCTGTTCTGTGAGAAAAACAAATGAAAAAACTTACTTAGATATCAACTAGTTTTTCCTGACTTCTTATTAGCTGAGCCAAAACTATGAAATATTTGCATATAGTTTTCCCAGCACTTGTGAATTAATTTGGTTTGGTCATTAAATGTCTTTCAGTTGGTCATTTTATGCCTATTCAGTAGGGGTTCCTGAGAAGATTTTCTATGGAATGTTACTAGTCCAGATCCATTTGGAAATTGAAGTTTATTCTCTGAGAACTGAACTTGGAGGCCACAGTGTATGTGTTTAACTTTGTAGGGGTAATCCCACTGACTGTCACTTTTTATGGCGTGTCAGACCTCCTTAAGTCTGGCCAGCTGCTGGATTTTGGAACAAAAATTATTTTTTATTGAGTTTTAAATGGCTATTCAGTTTATAAATCTTAGGATGTTTTTGCTTAGCCATTTCTGTCCCTCTGCAAAGGTGAGCAAGATGCTGTTAATAACTAAGACTGTCCCTGATGGTGGCAAGTCTAATTACAAGAAAGGAAAAAAGCCCAACACAACAAGATGGGAGAATGAGAGAAAAGGTATATGTTTTTTTCCCCTGGATGTCAGTTCATTACCAGGCTGACACTATAACTTCAAGGGTCATTTCTCTGCAGTCGCTAAAATACCAAAACAAGAGAAAAGCTGCACATAAGCTGAAGCAAAAGCAAAAACCCTAGATCATTACATTCTCAAAAGAATTTTTACATAAAAGAGGCCTTGTAAAAGAGAACCCCTATAACTCATACACTGTAAACTGTATTTGCCTGTTAATGAAAGAGAGAAGACATTAAATACAGGAATGACTGATTGGAAGGACACTAGGAAACAAGATTAGGTAAAATATTTGATTTTTAAAAGTTTTACTTTTTTCTAGAGGGAAGAAAAAAAGTGGTAGGATGATGGTAAATATATGTTCCTATGCTAGTTCAACACATGTAATTGTAGCTTTAGCACGGTTTCTAACTTTGCCTCCCTAAAGTTGACTGCCTACATATTTTCAACACACCGTACACATGGTTCAGGGCCATTTGTGGGACTCAGATATGGAACTTCTTTTACTTTTTTGATATCTATAAGGATTAACATAGGAGGTTCCCCTCTGTTAGCTGTGCAACCCCTCAGCCAAATGCAAATCATGTACAGATGTTGGTATAGGATCATAGAATCATTTAGGTTGGAAAAGACCTTCAAGATCATTGAGCCCAACCATCGTCCATGCCCATTAAACCATGTCTTGGAGCACCTCATCTACACCCTTTTTGAATACCTCCAAGGGTGGTGAGACTCAACCACTTCCCTGGGCAGCCTGTTCCACTGTCTCACAACCCTCTCAGTAAAGAAATTTTTCCTAATATACAATGTAAACCTCCCTTCTCACAACTTGAGACCATTTCCTCTTGTCCTATCACCAGCCCCCACCTCAATACAACCCCCTTTCAGGTAGTTGTAGAGAGTGATAAGGTCTCACCTCAGCCTCCTTTTTTCTAGACTAGGTACTCTCATATCAACAGAATATGCACTCAGTTTTCCTGTAAAATATTCTCACAAATATCAAATAAGCAAATTCACTTTGCAATATAGCCATATTTGAAGTCAAGCCATTACTCTCCAAATATTCCAGAGATAACACAAGTCAAGTTCAGACCAATAAATGAATTCTTGGAGAAGCTAAATGTTTTAAGCAGTTATTTGCCTGAAAACAGTGCATATAACGGAAATTGCCAGGTAGCTTCAATGGTAGCAGAAAACATTTTGATTACCTAGGGGTAAAAGTACTTTAAGTTCACTCCAAATAGAACCTGAAAGTATGAGAGTAGTTTGAAAAATACACTCCATGAACCAGCAGGCAACACAGCTCCTCATAACATGACAGATGTGTGAGGTTTATCTGCTGTGATATATTACTCCTTCATGAATGGCTACAGAAAAAATGAGGTAAAGCCAAAGCCCATTTTTGGTACACAGATCCTGTAAACTCAGACTGAAAAGAAAAACCCCACAGATATAAATACATGACAACCAGATTCTGTAGGGCCATGTGTACTGAGCTGATTCATTTCACAACCCAAGGGAAGCTGTGCTCCAGGCCAGGAACCTGCCTAGACCCTTTTCTCCTGGCCTTGAGCAGAAGCTCTTATGGAAAATCCATTTAAACAGATAGAGATAATTTCATTTTATGTTTTGGGAAGACGTAGTCAGACACAAGACTTCCTGGTTACTTTAATCCTTGCCAGAGAACAAAGAGCAACATAAAATGGAACTCGGGGCTTGAGCCAAAATCCTTTGAAATCAATTAGATTCTTTTCATTGATTTCAGTGAGTTGTGGATCAGACCACCACTTCCTCAAGGCAGCAATAAGACACTTCCTAGAGAAGGCAGGGGTCCTCAATTCCACCATTCATTCATTTTGATCTTTCACTGCTTAATGAATCTCTTCATCCTGCTCTTATTCTCAGCTCTCAGCCAGGCAGACATTAGCAGCGCATTCACTAGGCAGTAGAGGATCATGAGCATCCATCTTTCAAGAGAGACATAAAACTGAGGCCACTCAGGGCCATTAAAGATCCCATGGTACTTTTGCAAGAGCAAAAATAACAATGCCAGTGTCTTGGCCAAATTCCAGCCTCTTTAATCACATTCTGTCCATCTATTTTCCCTCCTTAGTTTCAGCTGGAAAAGTTAGCCACCATTTTCCACTATCTTATTAATCTTTTAATGTAGAATTAATTATAACAAAAAGACTATGAGCATAAAATATTGGCACTTACAGCTCTAATGAGAGTATCATTGTTGTCTGTAAAAACCAGAAAATGCACCCTTCTTTTCACAGTAAAAGTGTACATAATTAGCACACCAAAAGTAGCCATACGTCTTTCCATTTTTAAAAGAGAAAAGTCAAAATATATCTAAATTAACAAAAAAACAAACAAACAAACAAAAACCAGGGAAAAAATCCAAAACAACACAGCAGCATCAAGACTGACTTCTTTAAAATAATAACTACTACCTTTACCAAATACCTTCCCTACCCAGCACAGTTTGGACAAGCTCTCCATTACTATTCAACATCAGGAACTTCCTAGAAGTCTTGACCCCTGGGATTGCTTATGTGCCTTTTGGAGTTGAAGACAGGGCTATAAGGTGCCCAGCTATCTTGAGGGGCTGTATCTGGGCTTCTAACAGATTGTTAAACTAGAAGGACATGTAGTTATTTTTCAGTTTCCCCTTTTAAACTAATGTGCCAGTCGATGCGAACATTCCAAAGGAAAAAAAAAAAAAAAAAGGCCAGGGATTTCCAGCTAGAGAGATATTTTGAGAGATTTTACTAAACATTTTTGAAAGACTGCTACTGTCTAAACTATATATGTAGAGCTCTAGGGGAGGACATCACACAGTTTTAATGTGAGATCATTCTAAAATCCTACTCTTCAAGTTGATTTAGGCACTCAGGTATTGTCAACTACTGTAAACCATATCCTAAAATAGTCCAGGTAATTCATAATGGGTAAAAAAAAAGATAATCCTTATGCTTCTTGAGGACACTAAAAATCTAGACATCTTCACATTTTTGTCTTAAGTAAACAGAGACCTTAAATGCCTTTCTTTCCATGGTGTGGAATGTAACGTATCATAGAGGAGACATTGGCCTAACAAGATTGATGGTCTCATCCAGGTGGTACACAGATTTGAGTAACTATTTGGGATAAAGACACAGGATAACTATGTCTCTGTGGAATACAGGGAAAGGTGGTTCAACTATGAAAGCTTACAACTTGCTCACTCTTCTAGCAGATGTGATTGTGATTAAAAAGGTTGTTGTTGGCAACAAGTAAAATGAAGAGCACTCTAGGGGGCCCAGAGAGCAAGTCCATTAACTTCATCAGCACTAGATTGAGTTCCCATCTCAGTACAGTCTTAGGAAACACTGAAGCTACATTTACCCATCCCAATTGTGGGTTTCACTGAAAATGTAGGGTGATAAGCAGAGAATTCATAGCTACAAATAAGGTCATGTTGGTATCTTTCTGTAGAAATAATTCAGTCATTTGCAGATCATATTAGGTCAAATCACTCATGGTACTATAATCAAAGCTAGGGACTGGAGAGCTTCTGAGTGATGATGCATGATGGGAGATTTTTTCAAGAGACAAGACATCTGAAATGAGAGAAAAAAACTATGGAGGAACTTGCAATAAGTTCAACTGACCAAAGAGCCACTATTGTTTAGTTGAATTCAGGGCAATCATTACATTATCTGGTCTCTGTTTTGCCTCTTCAGCAGAAGTGGCAAAGTCCCTCATTTGCAAAGACATCTAACAGTGAAAAGCTGATATTTGGGAATACCTTGAAAGAAACAATTCATCAATGATAGGGAATAGCCTAGATGATTTCAGAAGGTTTTTCCTTCAGCCTTCATGATAATTTGGGATGAAAAGCACTTTAAAAATAAGGTATAGTTATATATTATTGGTATTAGTTTCAATCTGAGGCAGCAATACTGCTTTGATACTAAAGTTCTGATGCTCAAATCATCTGCAAAGTTCAACCATCCTAGAAGGCATCACATCTTCCGTGTTTCTTACCTGGCATTGAGAAGCAGACCAAGCAACTAAGCCTCTGTCTTATTCCTGAATTCCTCCTGATGGTATATTGCTATATGAGCTGTACTTGTTACACACCACATATATGATGTTTCTTAAC
>JANZLP010000001.1:37383861-37397483 GCA_026930925.1 Chelictinia riocourii | reverse complement strand
TCCCAAAAACCGTGGCTGGTCCTCACCTGCCATTAGTGGGTTGGGGATGTCTTGTTTGGGTTTTTTTGGGGGGGATGACAATGACATGCTGTTTTGCTGCCTCCTTTGTATTTGCACATTTGAAACCCCTTCCCAAATTCAACATTTTACTGCATTTGACTTTGTTGGTTGTGCTTTTCCCCTGACTTACGGATTACTCTGAGTCCTGCTGCATCCCTCAAGTAGGTTTGCAGACTTCCCTCCAGGGGCTTCATCCCTCCACAAATGAAAGTGTATGCTCTGTTCCATTATCTGAACTTGAAGTGAAAAACAAATTGACTAAAATCTCTGCAAACTTTTGGAAAGAAAAATTTGTTGGAGAGTGAACTATTGACAGCTTGCCTTTGGATGCTGTATGTCAAGCAGTTCAGCACCTACCTTGTTATAATTTAATCTCTCACATTCTCTTAGACTGTATATAAGAATGTCATCTGGCCATGACAAAAGCATTTCTGAAGTCATGATGCAACATATCAGCTACTTTTCCCCTGTTCACAGGACCAGTTATCCTGTCAAAGAAGGGACTCAAACTGGAGTCATGTGACTTGTTTTTGAAAAATCTACTTCTGATATATTTGCATTTTATCCTGCTGGTGCTTATGAAGTTGTGAATAATTCATGCAGAATCCTTCTGTGTACCAAACTGAGTCTGACTGGTCTGTATTCTCTCCATCTACATCCTTCTCCCTCTCCTTCTGTTGTTTGCTCTTCTCCAGCCTGCTGAGATCTCCTCTGCCACCCTCATTGAGCACTCAAAGATAATTGCTAATGTTTCAAGGAGTGCTTCAGCCAGTCCCTCATTTACCCTAGGGTGATTGTCATCTGTCCCTCTGAGCTTGTCTAATTTCTCTAATTTATGCCTTACATTTGAAACATTTAACTGATCTAAACATTTCGACACTCAGGAAATTACAGGGAAATACCAAATAATGGTTATTATACATTGACTTATCAGTCTGCTGACTCAGGAGAAGTAATGGATCTTTTATGTCCCATTACTTTCAAAGATACTTTCAAATAGAGATAAACATTAGATTTATTAGGTCTAATGATATTAGTATGTTTATAACCCTGTTTTGAAAATAACATTTTTGCCACAAAGAAATATCAAAAGATCAAATCTTAATTTCCTCTTTATATAGCTGTGACTCCTTCAAAGGCTATTCTTTATCTTTTATAAAGCCAAAATCTGCTTTATTTTTGCTTTAAAAATCAAACTAGTTTTTTAACCCGATGGTAATGGAAGTTCATAATTTTGTTTCTTTCTCAAAACACTCAAACTGTTGCCATGGAAATAATTCTATATGGAGACAGGTCAAGAGAAAATAATCTCTCAGAGAAGATTGCTACTTGTAAAGCACATAAATTATAATAATTTAATCTAATGCATAAAGTAGTCCATCTAAAAACCTATGCAAGTAAAATAATTCAACTGCCTGATCTTTCTCTCCTGTGCTTATCTTCTACACTATTGTTAAAAATCCATTACTAATTAATCTGCTAATATGGTTTTGCAGGACACAGCCCAGTTGGCCACTGAAAGTATTCTGCAAAGGAGATGAGAAAGGATTGCTGTTCAACAAAATAAAGAGCATTGTTCTCGCACTTGCTTGCCACTTCGAGATTAAATATGATTTCTTCTGGATATAGAATCCTTTATCTTCCCACTTTCTGCCCTGCCATGCTGCTGTGGGAAGTCTTGTGATGCTTAATCCCCATCTCAGATGTGGCTCCATGTGAGTCTGGGAGCTTCTGGATGTGAAAGGAACAAGGGAACACATGGTTAATGGGAAGAGGGGACTGCGGCTGACGTTCAGGCTTCTGGAGCATGGGAGTCTGTCCTCTCCCAGTCCCAACAGATCTCAAACCATGCCCTTCTTTCCAAATTTCTGCATGCTTTTCACCTGCTCTCTCTGGATTTCTCACTTCCCAGATGCCTAATCCCACCACAAGGAAGCCAGCCTTTTCCCAGTGAAAGCCACACAGCTGCCTGCTTCGCCCATGCCTAAGGGTTGTTCTGCTCAGGCTAAACCCTGAGTGTGGCCAAAGTGAGTTTTGAAAATACATAAGTTCTTCAAAATTTATCTCTAGTGGGAATTCTGTGCATTGAAAGATTTAGGATGAGGGCTTAAATTGATGAATTAATGATTCATTTAAATTATTTTAGATCATTCATCCACTTCAGCAATTTTTACCAATTATCAGGAAAAGTAATGGTCCCTTACAGGTAAAGGTGGATGCAATCTGTGATTTTCTCACTAACCAGCTGGATTGCTTTGGTAATGACTGATTGAATAAGGGAAGAACATGAGAATACTTGTGCACAATGTAGTTATGATTATCTCCTGTCCTACTTTACAGTGAAGTAATAAAATATGATCCAGGACTGTGAAGCACCTCAACTATAATATAAAGACAAAATATTATTTTGCAACTTGAGTTGAGGTTTTCTAACTTTATTCCCACACTTAAAAGCCATTTCAGCTCACAAAGTAAACAGTGAAAACTATCCCGGTGTTATTTTATTATTTGTTTCCTTACATAGGAAGAATTTGGAAATGTAAACTGTGTACAGTGTGAAATACAGACATCTCATTTTGTCCTGTGCTTCTACAGCACCTAATGTGATGGGAACCCCAGGCTGGGTTGGCAGAAAAGCACCACATCACAGGTCATGTCTGGAAATGGTTATGGGAATAAGCAACATTGACAAGACCAAATTCCAAATTCCAACCTATATTGGAATACATATAGTTTTGATCCATTTTTTATCTGAAATGCCTAACAGTCTTAAATCAACAACACATGATATAATTTCATAAAAAGAAGAATGTCAGAAAGCTAAAACCAAACTTATTATAGTTCTAGTTCTACTTCTGCCTGGAACACAAAATTTAGGAATTGCACAAAACCATAATAAGCCTATTTTATTGCTTCTGCTGCTTAAGCTGTGTAGTTTCTATTCAGGTTGACAGAACAAGACAAGAACCTATTCTTTTCTGCCCATGTTTATTCCCTCTTATTTAAGATTCTGAAGCCTCTTCAGACCAAATCAATGAAGTATGCATTTTCTTAATTTTCTTCCTTTTGGTGTAGAGGCAAAATTGGTCAGGAAGACATGTACAGTTGACCTGTGACCTGCATCCCTGGTTAAAGTGGGAGAATCTAAGTAATTTTACTGATCATATTATGTCTGGAAATTTAAAAAAAAACACCACGCATACACATTGGAATAATATATATTTTGTTTCTAGTTCCACTGAAGTCTGAGACTGCTTCTGAACACTGAGCTACCAATAAAGGAAAAGACCTGGCCCACAAGAAAACTGGCTTTTTTTTTTTTTTTTAACAACACCCATTTCAGTTTTGAATTTGCTATAGTCTACTGTGTCATACTGAAACAGCATCACTGATGTTTGTACCTGGATGTCTTTATGTCTACAATTTTGCTGGGCCTAAAATTATGCTTGTCTTAACTCTATCTTGGAGTCATATTTGTATTTAGATACCTGCTTTACATACTTGTTCAGTAACAATGCTTTTTCAAACAATCACTTGGCATCTAAGTTCTTTCATTTGTGCATTTTATTGGACTACTAAATGCACCTGTAAATCCAGCAATTTATAACAAAAGCCAGCTGGTAGTTCTTACTACATCAGTACCCATGAGCTTCCCATTTATAAAAAAAGGTGATTAAATTGCTTCTCAGAGAGTGGAGAAAAGTTCATTAATATATAGGTGAGATCCCCAAGCATTTGATGAGAAAAGCTGCCCCAGTGCCGAGAGAAACATCAGAACAGGTAGTATGTATTTGCATTGTTACTTTTGCCACATATGTTTTACATAGAAATATCCCCCAATGATTTAAGAATACAAAGTTGCTTTTTAAGGATGAAATTGCAAAATTTATGAGTAAAATCTCTTCTTAAAGAGCATTAACAGTGACTGGCCAATCATTTTAAATTCAGACTCAGTGATTTAGGCACAAGAAGGATTTTACGTGATTAACTTCCAGGACTGGGATTAAGAACAAATTTGTCAAATTCCAAACTCTTCCATAGATTTATCATGTGAGAGTAGACAAGTTACATCACCTCTCTTCTTAATTTACAAAAGAGGATCCAATTCTTCTTCTCACTTTCATCTTCCAAAAAGTAAATCTGTTGAACAACGTGAAGGATAGAGATTAATTCTGCTATCTTCCAGCCAAGGTAAATCTACATATGAATATCCTTAAGTCTCAAATGTTTAACTCAGTCCTGATGAACTACAGTTTTAGAGAGACCAACACTACTAAATATCAACTCCATACATATTATAAAACAATTTTGGACAATTTTTCAGTAGCTTACTGCTTTTGCTTCACGTGGTTCACTGTTCTTTTCAAACTTGTACTATAAGGTAAGGGGAATGTGTGTATTTCAGTTTTTAAGGATGAGGAATAAATCATGGAAGCATCTGCCAAAAAAGATTAAGACAGCAAAAGTGTATGAAAACACTGATCAGAAGACAGCAAATCCTCCATCCCTCTTAATAATTGTGGCTGAAAAATGGCTTAAATATGAAAAACCTTCTTTTTGACTAAATTAACTGAGCTTTTTGAACATATTGCTGATACTTAGAAATCTTAATTAATAGTTGAAAATTATGGCATACATTAGGGAACATTTTCTTAGGAAATATAATAGACTTACAGTCTCTCTGCAGACAAAACCAATCTTTTTTCCTCCCATACCTGCTCTGTCTTTTAAATTTGTGACGGCTCTAACCATCAACTCTTACAGTTGAGGCCTTACAAATAGGGATAAAAGAGAGATGATAGAGTCAGGGATTCATCCTGCTATATATGCAAAGCAAGTAATTAGTGCTGTTTTGTGCAGACTACCAGAGGGAGCTAATCCCAAGTCAAGGTAGGTAAAGGCATGTGTATCACTTAAGATCCCAGTAAGATTCAGGGGTTGCTGGGCCCTCTCTGAAGGCTTTCCTGGAAATAAAACTTCAGTGTCTGAGAGCATTGCAGGCCAACATTGTGAAACCAAATATTACTCCTCTTTTGAACACAGCTGTAGCAAGTAGGCTTCAAGAGAGCCTTGCTGGGCCTATAAATATTCAGAATATAGAGGGAAGATTAATGAAGACAGCAAAAATTACATATGTTTTGTAATTCCTATGCTTGAACTGTTCTCTGTGGAAAATTCCTCAATGCATCTGTTTAAAGTTGAAAAATTGGTAGAGCAGGTTATGGTACAAACAGACAAAATAAACCAGTAATGTCACAAGCACCATGAGTTATTCAGAATTTAAAAGACAATCAAGGAAAAAAATTGCCGTGCTATTAATGTAATCTCCAGCTTCAATTCATCCGAGATGCCCATATTTAAAAGGGACCGAGGGGAGTTAAGGAACTAAAAGCTGGAGTTTTACAATGGAGCCAATCACCATGGCATCCCAGAGCGATCTGTGCTGGCATCTGTGTTGTTCAGCACATTCATAAATGATCTGCAAAAGGGGGTAAGCAGTGAAGTGACCATGATGATAGGAAGTTATGAATTAATGAAGCTGAGGACCAATTGTGAAGAATTACAAAAAGGGCCTTATGTGACCGAGTAAGGGGGTGTTGAAGTAGTTGATGAAATTTGGAGTAGATGAATGTGATTTGATGCACATAGTTATAAACTGTGGGAAATCTACAGGGGAAAAAAACATTATAATAAATCCTGATTTTCCATGTAAAATGACAGGCTGTAGCCTCACTGTAATTCTGAAGGAAAGGAATCTTGGTTATAATACATAGTCCTATAAAAATGTCAAGCTAATGCTTACCTTAGCAAAAGAACAGATCAAATTAGTAGGAGGACAGAAAAGGGATTAAAAATATCACTGTTTAAATGATGTGTATATGTTTTCAATATGACAAGAAGTCCTGGTTTCCCTGTCTCATGAAGGGTATAACAAAGCTGTGAAAGGTTCAGAGAAAGGTGATAAAATGGCTTTAGTACAAAGAACAGCTTTATAAAGTAGACTTTTGAACTTGGAAAAAAAAAAAGAAGCTGGGACATGATAAAGGTCAGTAAGATGGTAAGTGGCATAGAAAACATCAGTAAGAATCATCTGTATGTTCGCTTTTCATACAAAAACTTAGTGGGGCATCAATTGAACCTAACAGATGATAGCTGCTGAACAAACACAAAGAAGGTTTTGTCAGGTTTTAGGATTCCCTCTACAATATATTAAAGATCCTATAAGTTAGTAGAGTTAGAGTTAGACTCAGAGGTTGACTGGATGAGTTCATGGAAAAGAAATATATCAATGGTTATTAAACAGAAATATGAGGCTACTGGAATGTGTTCCTTTTAAGAAATCCCTGAGATGCAGTTCTTGAAGGGAAGGGGAGTTTTCTGGCAAAGTCCTTCCTAGGTACCTCCTTTGGCTTGCTGTTGGAGAAAAGATACTGAGCTGAATGAGCCTTTGATCTGGCTGAGCGCAGCTGTTTTATTTACTTATTAAACTCACTAATAAAACTAACTCATATTAAAATCTACTTTAAAGAATGAGGGAGATACGATCTTACTAGACATCTCTTCTCAGCCTCACTGCTAGTTTCTGTCTTCCTCTGTAGCTGCAGAGTGGAAGATGCTACTCACAGCCACAAGAATAAATGCGACTTCATTTTCATTATGATTGTTCAAAATATCGCTAGCATCACTGACTTTACTACAGTTAGTTTTGGCACATTTTATAGTTTGCTTATTCAAGATACATACATCTTGCAAGAATTGCTTTCTATGTAAATATGCATACATATACATACTCATCTGCATATATGTATAAATAGATCAGTCTTCCACGAGGAGAAGTAGTTGTCTTTTTGCTTGTTTCTTGTAGGAGCATTTGAAGCTTTGGAAAAAAAAAAAAAAAAAGTAATCAATGAATCTGTACTTTTGCTAGTTCTAATTATTAGATACTGACTGGAAAACAGGGGATGTGGATGATAAACACAGTCATGATAAATATAAAGGCCCAGGAAAATAAAAGTCCAAATTTTAGAAAATATTTTGTAAGTTTGTATTTTGTGAGGTTTATTCAAAATCTTATGGCAAAACAATACTTAAATTCTATTGATTCTTAGTGATCTTACCACCCATTTGACCTCAGCATTTAAGGCAAAATTGCACTGTTTTAAGTTTTCTTGGTGAGCTCTCACTTAGGGGTCACAACTGAGAAATGCTGAGCCTGAGCAGGTGCAAACAGGGCTGGTACAGGATATGCAAAAAACCTTTCTAAGATAAAATAAGGCTGAAATCAGTGTAAATAATTTTCATCTACAAGCCAAGAGCATCAGTTTTCTTAACTTACACTTGTTATATCATAAAAGTAGCTGTTGTGAAATATCTTCTTACAGACAACAGATGACAGAAAATTAATGCTAACAGCATAGTTTATATTCATATAAACAACGATGTGATGTCATACTAATAAAATTTTGGCAGACTAGTTCACCTTTAATATTAAAATAATTCACTGTACTGATACTGTATTCAATCAATGACTGCATGTCTTGTGAAAAATGGCAGTGTTTATTTTTTTATTTGACACAAGGGCCAGTTGTATGGGTAGATCTTTTTAGGGTGTATTTGGTCATATTCAACCTACATTCTATTTGCTTACATTCAGCCGAGCAGAACTACTTAAACTGCTGATGTCAATATTCTTCTAATATTTTCTTGTGAGTATGTTCAGTTTCTTTACTTTGTTGACACTTTCTGCTATTAAGGCATGCATAAGAAACAAAATATTCTTAATTAATCCCATCAGTGTCCTCTTACTGGTCTGTGGGGTGGGTCCCTGCAGTCAGAAACTGCCTTTTTTGGTGGGATATTGCATTGCCAATTCCTATCTAATTTGTTGCTACCTGTCACCCGTAAGTCACTTCATTCCAGCTCTTCAAGTATATCCTCCTACTGAATCTGTCTTAAGTGATTTGATGCTGAATTTACTCCTGGCAGAGGTGTAACATTTGACAGTTCTGAAGGTTTTAGACTTACATGTATTGACAAAATAGGTCTTATCCCCTGAAATTTTCTTCACTTCACCTAGACACCAGAACTGTCTTTGATAAGCACAATCACTTTCTTAGAAAAAGGACACATTGACAGCATATCCAATTTAAAGATCTAGAACCTTCATATCAGAAGCAATAATCACTCAAAATATAAAGGGAAGGGGAGGGAGATGCTGCTTTCTGACACAGTTTTACCTTAAGGCTCATTACAAACAAACTAGAAGCAAAGGAAATAATTGATTACACAAAGCAAAGGTAGCAGCAGCAGTGCCATTCTTGGCAGAGAGTGGACAGTAATCATTAATATAATTTACATGAACTGTCTGGGGGTAAGTCAGAATTTCTGTAGGTTACAAAACTGGATGACACACAATAATGCTAAATAGAAGTGCTCGTTCTTAAGAGGTTGTGGGGAGCATTTAGTATGCTACATGTTTGTTCACATTAGTCTCTGTAGTCCAAGCAGATGGATGTCAGTCTGTCTCTCTCTCTCTCTCACACACACACACACCCACATTAGCAAGGCAGAAAAAAAGAATATTTTAATTTAGAGCTGCAAGTTTACTCTTGCCACCTGTTTTTACCATTACCAATTAAAACTGATTGTCTTCATATCACAGGTAGTTAATAATTTGGTTGCTTTGGATCTACTCTCTGAAATCATCTAAACTTGGGGACTGAGGTATTCATCAAGTCAAAATGAATGTCAACAAAACATAGAGCAAGAATTCAAAGGACTCCGAAATGCATGACCAGTACTGCTAGGCTTGACTGAAAAAAATCCTCTGTGTCTTACGATAGACAGCTATTTTCTTTCCTTCTCCAGCCTCTTTTCATCTGCTGTTCTTTTGTTTCACTGTTCTCCAATTTTCTCCTTTTTGGTTCTAGTCTCTTATTTAAGAGTTGTGTGTTGCACTTTATAGTTCCCACTCCTGTTTCTTCATCCAGCACAAGTTAAATACCTCCATTTTACAGCACTAAATGAGCGGATACAAAGTTAGTTCAGGGTGTTGTCACAATTTTAAGGGATTAGTAACAAAGCAAACAAGAGAAGTCTGGTTACGAGTGCTCCTGCCTAGCCCTGTGGATATGTGGTAATCCCTTGTGAACATCACCATCAGCTTTAAAACCCAAAGAGCCATTATTAATCTGAATCACATGAACACATTTTCACTGTTGAAAGAAATGTTGTCTTCACCTACTTTTGTCCAGCTGTTGTCCCTGTTCTTATGACTAATATTGGCCAAGCTGCAGGTACAGAAAACACCATCTTCTGCAGAATCCAAATATATGGTAATTGGTTCATAATTCTTTGGCTATGACATAATACATAAAACTCAATCCTCAGCTGTCTCCAGCCTTTAACAAAGGCTTTCAAAGAGCCATCAGAACAAAATAACCGAAATTTAGGTCTGGGGGACAAATCCAAACCTGGTTTCATTGAATATTAATGAAAATAATAAAAAATCTTCCAATAAGAATTGTCAATATGAGTAGGTTTTCTAGTATTTTACAGGTTGTTCTTGAGTATTTGAGTGACTGAAGGATATTAATGAAAAACTTCAAATTGCAGAACTTTTATGACTCATCAGGAATTAAATTTTATTCTATTAAATAATGTAATTTGCTACTTACTTGTTATACTGATGTTCATACATTTCAAAGTAGCCCATTACAGAGCTGAACAGGTATCATCACATGACTTCAGTCAACAATCATGCAATAAGAAAAAGAGCATAAGGCTGATGTGAACAATTTAAAAAAAAAAAAAAAAAAAAAGCACTGACTGAAACTTAAGTCACCTTTTTCCCCACTTTCCATTCCATCTGCAAATACAGTGTTTAATTTATTTATTGCATACTTTTAGAATACTTGTATCATGCTTATAAACTTAATCATCTTGGTTAATATATTAACATTTAACTATGTAAAGCAATTTTTCCCTCTGTTCAGAAATTTTATTAAAAGACAAGTAGAGTTGGAGTGAGATGGATTTTACATTACAAAATGATGAAGAAGTTGGAAGCTTTGATGTTGTTTGCTTACAAGTGCACCTTCATTATATCCGATATTGTTAAGAGCAAGTTCTGTTCTAATTAAGCTTCATCCTTGGTTGTCCGATTGCTTTTGCTTATGGATGGATACCAATTTGTATATTATAAAGAATCTTCTATTGATTCTATAAAGTTGACAATTTGCCTAATGGAGAGCAAGAATAATTTGTGACTGTGGCTCCCCTTCCTTTGCAAAGGGTGCCTCTACAGAATTTGCAGATGATGTATGATCAGTGCACATTAGGTTCAGAATGAAAACATTTGTCAGCCAGATATCTAATGGCCCATTTTGCAGTGAATAGATGACGTTCAAAATCTGCCAGTTTTCATGGGTCTTTTAATTACAGCTTTGAGGGGTATGGTTTAGTTTACCTCATATATTTGCCTAACAGGTACAAAAGGCCTGAAGTCTTTTTTACTCTCATGTTCACCTTACAAAGCTTATGTTTGATTAGCTTCCACAAATTCATTTCCTGTCCAATGAGACTGAGAACTAGAAGTCAGAGGCAGAACTTCAGTGCTTAAAACTTGAAATACTAGACTGAATTGAATACCTAAAACCCAAAGGACTGGATTAAATGCAGAAAAAGACAGTTTAGCAATTTTTCATTCACCTGTTTAGAAAGTCAGACTCGCTCATCCGTCACGTGATGTAAGTATAAGCCTGCACCCATTCAGTTTTCGGCACTACTCAGTACTGTATTAAAAACCCCACAGTTCTCTAATTCTGGTGACTTTTTTCCCCCACATATTGTCATACATGAAGAGCATCTAAAATGAATTCAACACTACAGTAGAATTTCCTGTTTCGGATGCTCTTTATTAATACCTGAAAACAGCATGCTGAAAAAAATTCTTTTTAGAGAGGTGAGAAGGCAATTCACAGCTGTCACCCCATCTTTTAATTGAGCACAATTAAGCTATGTTGCTTAAGCAAATTTAAAATCCCAGCATTTAATTTAATTATCTATGAAGTATCATCACAAAGATTCAACCATGTGTGTTTCTCTGCCTTACAGAAAATGTTTCAAAAATGGAACACAGAGGCAGAGATTTCATGTTGTGTTAGATGCTGTCAAAGAGGTCTCTTTTTCTCTCCCTTTCTCTGTTGTTTCCAGCCATCCTTCTCTCCGTTCTCCTTTGTTTGCTAAAGTAGCTTACTGACTGTAATAAAGGGACCCCAAGTGTCAGCTTGAGACTGCCATGAAAACTAACATTCACATAAACCATTTTTTCCACTTTTGTTAAGCTTCTTATCAAAAGAACTCTCCCCCTCTCTCGCTCTCTTTTACTCTTTCTTGTCTTCTGTCCTTTTTAGGATATCTTTCTAATTTTATTGAGACTCCTCTGTTAAGGTACAGCACTATAGTTCAGTAACTATAGGAAAGTGAACCCAAAAGAGCCAGCTTGAGACTACCACAAACCATTTTCACTTCTTATGTTAACATTTCATCTCAAAGGACTCTTTTCTCTCTCTGTCAGTTGCAAGGCATCTCTTTGTCTCTATTGTGCTTACTGCGCTAAGGTGCCTCATTGACTGGAGTGAAGTGAACTCAAGCATGCCAACTTGAGGCTGGCACACATTTTTTAATTTGGTTGAAGTTGACACCCTAAGGGACTCAGTTTCTGAGCAGCAACGCTCCTCTCCCCCCCCCATCCCATGCCTACTCCACAGAGGTAACTTAAAGATATATTTGCTATAGTAATGTTTTCTATATTATATATTTAATTTGACAGAATTTAATGGATCTTAACCCTGCAGGTCATTCAAGGATATTTCTTTTATTCCTCACCACCTTGTACAGAACCTGGGATACTGAAGTGAATACCAAATTGCCAAACACACACGGCTCCATACTAGTCAAATAGCTTCAGAAAACTTAACAGTAAGGCCTGCTTTGAAGAGAAATACCTCTAAAAATAAGAGACCCCAATCTTTTTCCTCTTTGCTGGTGGGAAAAAAAACCCCACCCAAAAAGTCCACATTAGCCTGTGAAGTTTCATGTCAACTGAAATAATCAGTATATGCTTCTAAGCTAAGTCCTAACTGCTTTGGTTTGACCTTTTTATATAGTATCCCTCATTCCCTTGATGATTTACTTTTGGTGACAGTCTAATGATTGAATATAAAACAACTGAACTAAAATGAATTATGGCAACTAAACTCTTATCCCTGAGTGGGAAGATACCAGTCTAAAGACGAGGACCAAAACTGACTAGACTACAAATTCCCAGGAAGGACTTCAAGTCAGCTGCTGTTGAGACTTAAAACTAGCAATCCTTCAGTATGCAAATGTTTCACTGGAATAAAACCACAGAAGAAGGAATCCAGTATGCAATATTTGCCATCTTTTTGTTTGTTTGTTTTCAGTGATGTCCTTAACCTACTTTCTATGTCTTTCACAATTTCTGACACTGTTCAGTTAGCTCAATTTAACATTTTTCTTGCTCTTCTCTACTGCTAAAAGAAGTCCTTCTAGTTTGAATTGGAAAACAAGAAGGGAAGTTTCTGATAACACTGGGTGTATCCTTCAGTTTGTTGTAGCCAAAACTCCAGACATTGCTGGCAAGAAAGATCTGTGTCTTAATTCCAAAATGCAGCAAAAAGCAGCTTGTTTATTTCTGCACAAGTCTGAAATTAGTAATAAAGTTACTCTATGACAAAAGTGAGCTGCAAAATTAAAAGCCCATAATATTATTCAGAAAAACCTGTGCTACTTATTTTCTTTTTTTATTATTATTTTTTAAATGTAGATCACTAGAATTTCAGGAATATGCAGTGAATGTTGTCAAGATTATGCGAGTAACAAATGATTGTGAAAACATGCCACTTAATTGTGAACACAGCAGAAATTTTGCAGGGATGTTTTACAACCTTTCGTCACAGTTTGTTGTTTTTTTTTTAAAATTGAGACAAACAAAACAAAAAAACCCTTAGCTTTTAGAGAAAATACTATGATTTCAGGGGACACAAATGTTAATACCTCTTCTTGTCCACTATACCCAAAAGCAGCACTGAGTACAGAAGTTATTTCATTTTTAAGTCATTACCAGTAAAACCCTTAATCTTTGTTGCTACACTAGGGACCTTTCCTTATATCCTGCTCCTGAATATACCACTGTGCAATGGTGCTAGATTCACTGAACATCACCCTGAGAGAACAGCATTAAAAAGGTAGGTCCTTCAATATCAAAAAGGCTTTGTTTTTCCATAGCACATTTGGGATTCATTCTATTGGTCTTCTAGTTTCTGAAGCTTTAGAGTTCAGTCAAGTCTACATTTTTAGGTTTTACTCTATTACCATTAAAAAAAAAAAAAAAAAAAAAGGCAAGCTGATTGTTCACATATAATCCCATTCCTATAGGAGTTAAGGATTTCATAAAGAAAAAAAAAAAACTCCCAGTCATGCCTTGATGCAAGGCAAATCTGGAGGAATGGCCACAACACGGCTCCCTCCCTCCCTCC